>JAODAL010058959.1:0-21780 GCA_025379985.1 Phyllomedusa bahiana | reverse complement strand
GGTGTAAGAGGAGAATGCGGGAATTTTAGGCATTGCGGATTTGGGGTGAGGGAGTAGAAGTGATGACACTGTGGTGCACCGCGCTCAATAACTGCAGACAACACTACATCAGGAAAACTCAGGCTTTTACTCACTGATACTAGTGAATGTTATACTTCCTCTGACCATTACACCAGGTAGTGGTACACATCTCTAACACAATCACACTTCTCTTGAGGGACTCACTCTTTTCCCGACCTCCTTAGTAGACTCTCTATAAGTCTTCCTCTCTGGGAATGTGGCCATGCCCAAGGAACTGCTCTTCAGACCTCTTGATACACTACTAGGCCTACTCTCTCCAAGGTCCACACTGTAGGGGCAGTTCCCATCCATGCTGCCCAGCTGTATCTCCAGGATCCAATGCCTACTACTTCTGCCTAAGTCACCAGTATCCTCTGCTGGAAACCTCCTGCTTACTAATCTGTCAGTGAGTGGGGTTTCCACCCTGGCCTGTCCTACATATCGCCAGCAGATAGGTAGGGTTCCCCTTTTTCTGCTACATAGAACTATTGACATCCTCCGCACTGAACTGAGCTTGGAACTCAACTTTAGTGAACGGCTCTCCTTGCAGAGCTGACATGATTCCTATTTCACTGTGTAATTTGGCCTCAGCCCTGTCAGCTGTCTGATTGGCTTTTGCCCAGCAGCAATGTCTCCCACTCTAAACTCAGTTAACTCCTTCTGTTACCCTAATGACTAAGCGTAACTTCTTCCTAACTTAACAATATGGTTACATTACTATACAGTAATATACATTCATATACAGTACATTTCTATTATGGTATGTAGCAAAACACTCCCTGTTACCCACCTACATAAGTCCCCACACAAACGCAAATATACAGTTGCATACTCTCACACTGGAACCATGTCCTGTGGTCTGATGAGACCAAGATAAACTTAGTTGGTTCAGATGATGCCAAGCGTGTGTGGCGTCAATGAGGTGAGGAGTACAAAGACAAGTGTGTCTGCCTATAGTCAAGCTTAGTGGTGAGAGTGTCATGGTTTGAGGCTGCATGACACTGCATGACAGCGCTGCCGGCTGTGGGGAGCTACAGTTCATTGAGGGAACCATGAATGTCAACATGTACTATGACATACTGAAGCAGAGCTTGATCCCCTCCCTTCTGGGCCGCAGGGCAGTATTCCAACATGATAACAACCCCAAGCACATCTCCAAGACGAAAACTGCCTTGCTAAAGAATATTAGGGTAAAGGATCTGCACTGGCCAAGCATATCTCCGGACCTTAACCCTATTGAGCATCTGTGGGGCTGCCTCAAATAGAAGATGGAGGAGAGCAGGGTCTTTAACAACCACCGGCTCCGTGATGTCATCATGGAAGAGTTGAAGAAGATTCCAGTGGCTACAACCTGTGAAGCTCTAGTGACCTCCATGTCCCAGATAGTTAAGGCAGTGCTGAAAATAATGGAGGCCACACAAAATATTGACACTTTGGGCACAATATGTCCACTTAGGGGTCTACTCAAATTTTGATTGTCACTTAGGGGTGTACTCACTTTTTGTTGCCTGCGGGTTTTTTAGACATTCGTTGGGCTGTGTGGGTTTATTTGAGGCACCAAATTTACACTGTTCTACAAGCTTCACTCGCTACTTTACATTGTATCAAAGTGTAATATTTTCAGTGTACCATGAGATGATATAATACAATATTTACAAAAATGTGAAGGGTGTACTTACTATTGTTAGATACTGCAGGTGATAAGATCTCCTCTATCACGTACACAAAGCAAAATCAGAAAAGCAATGTCTTTGGTGATGGTCTTCATTTACATTTGCCTACATATTTAACGCTAATCATAGTGGTGAGAAAATCCCTTTACACCCCCCTTAGGTACTTGACCCCTAGCGGGTGTCATCGCTTGTACACTGTTCTGCAATAGAAATATCTGGCAAAACAGTGAACAATTATAGCTCTCCTACTAGGAATAGTGAGATGGCAGCCATGGGTGGTATGGAATGGTAGATGGAGATTATGTGCTCCTTGCCCCATGGGATGCTATAAATCAGTCCAAGGTTTCTATGGGATATGGCACTCCACATGTGAGTTTGTGTCCTATTTATTCTGCACTTAGGGCCACATGTATGAACCTGTTTAGGTCTAAAACTCACTTTTTTTGTTACTATGGGCAAAAAAGTGAGTTTTAGACCTAAACAGGTTCATACATGTGACCCTTTAGTTTATTTTTACCCCTTAACTCAGAATTTATTTCCATGTATAGAATCACGGCTCAGCCTTGATGAGTGTTTACTTCACTTTAGCTCCTTTCTCATAAGGCTGAGGAGAAAATGACGAGAAATGAAGTGTGGCTCTTACACAAGCGGCATGACATGTTCTCCAGTTCCCAGACAAGATAAATGTGCGCCGAGATGTGAATTCTGAGCAAAAACCAAAACAGGAGGTGACCTCTGCTGCAGAGCCCGGAGTGCATCATTTTAAGGCCACCTGACAAGCTTTGAGAGGCCTTATGCTGTGAAATATAGTGTCGCCTTCCTGCCTTCATATGGTTCAGTTAGGTGTAAGTTTAATTGGTATTTTAGGGTTGTTGTCGGTAGGAGAGAATTAAATAGACATGGCCGGGAAGGGATTGCGGTCTGAGTCTCCATAGCAATTAGAAAAAAAACAATAATAAACATACAGGATGAGTTCTGCCGAAGACAGAAAACCTTAAAGAAAATCTGTAGAAAAATATCTCCTCGCTGGTATCATGGAAGGTTTATCTCCTGAGCCGGTACCAGCACTTATCACAGCTCACTGTCCACCTCCTTTTATCTTATCTGACCCAAAACGTCTCTTCTGAAGGCCCCATACACATTAGAGAAAAGTCAGGAGCGCCTGGTGAGTAGGGACATGTTGAATTTCCTCTACTCGGAGATAACATTCCTCCCGGGCTGTCTTACTACCCTTGTGTACCTGTATGGGAGCAAAAGCTAAAATACCAGTCCCAGGTACACAAGAAATCAGAGGGGGCGGGGGGGGGGAGTGATATAAAATTGCCCCCAAAGGTCTATATGGGACCTTATGTGGGCATAATATGTACATCAACGTAACAAATACTAAACAGCCCAAACTGCAACTTTTGGCCGTGCCGCCTACTCTAAGGCTATGTTCACATGGCGTAACTGCGGCGCGTTACAGTTATGGCTGCAAAATTTCGGCGGGGTGATTTGGGAGTCGGGCTGATAGGCGCATACTCCCGTGACGCAGGGGGCAGTGGGGGGTGGGGTGACAAAAGCGCCGGTCCCCTTAGGGATTTTGGGCTTTCATGACTCGCGAAGGGAACGAATAAGTGACATGTCACTTATCTCCCCGAGTGTACGATACGATCGTATTGTATGCCCAGGAGAGGTGGGTTATCCATAGTTCTCTATGTGAGCTATGGTTGACTGTTATTTGCGGCGCACATATCGGCCTTTTGGTGAGCGCTAATTCGACGCAAAATGGTGCGCAGATATTTAGCAGGTGCGGAAACATACTCTAAGGGTATGTTCACATGGCGTGTTGGGTCTGTGTGAACATTTGCTTTTAGATGCGTGTTTGGATCACTCTGTCAGAACCTAGACGGACCCAAACACGTATCTAATGATTTGATATGGGATTTTAAATGAGATTTTAATATGGAAACAAGCTTCAGGTGTTCAGACGGAGTGATCGCTGATGCGTCTCATGGCGTATTTCGGTTCAGTTCCCAGATAATTGTCATGTCTAATTTCTTGGTCGGAGATGCAGCAGGAGCCCTATAATAAACTAGAGGGTGAGATCCTGCTGCAGCCAAAATTCATCCAAACACACTGCTGCATATTGGATCCGATCGCCGCTGCGTTTTTGGAAGCGATTTTCGGATCCAAGACAAATCCAAAATCGGATCCACAAATGCCGTGTGAACGTGCACTAAGAGTAGGTTCACATGGCGAAACAGCAATTATGGTAATTCGTAGCTCTCATAGAGTTTCACCAACGCGTTTTGAACAGCGGGAGAAAGAAGTGACATGTCACTTGTCCCGGTGTGTTAACTTGAGGGGGGGTTTAGAAGTCTTTGGGCCGTCCACGACCTGCGATTTACTCAGGCAGGATACTTCTTAAAAATAAACTAGGAATATTGTGGCTCTTTCAGTACGTGCCGCAATACGCCATGTGAACATACGCTAAAATTTTATATCACTTATATATTAACCCCTTCCCGACATAGGGCGTATGGAGACTGCCCTAGCGGGGAAGTGATATTCCAGCTTATGGACGTATCCATATCGCCCTGGCGATCAGCGCGGGCTTGCGGCGAGCCCACGCACGTTCGCAACATGGTAGGACTCCAGCGGTAAATTAACGCTGGCTTCATGCCCTTCACCCCCGGCCGGAGTGGCCTCCGGGAGCGGGTGGATTACGTGCTTGACAGCAGACTGTCAGGGCTGCGATTAATTAAGCCTCAGGCAGGAGGAAGTGATCTACTCACACTGAATGCTAAAGTGGACTGCCGCCTTTAGTGCGGCCCCGATCCACTGTTGGTTGATCCTGGGAGTGATACGGGCCTTTCCCGGGGTCATCAGTGCATTGAAGTACCATGCCGCATTGCATTGTGTGATGGTTTTTGACAGGCGTGGTCTTGGCAACCAGTACACAGTACTGATTCTGTGCACTGGTCTGCATTCTTAAGCAATCTGATGCTTGCTGTTAAGAAGATAAAGTTGAAAAAGGTAAAAATTAATGTCAAAGTGAAAAAAAAGTAAAAACACAAAACAAAAAATAAAAATAAAAAAAAACACGTACAACCGCCCTTTTCACCTTTAACAAACGCCAATGCCTCAAAAAAGTTCAAAAATAAATATAAACGTACCCATATTTGGTATCGCCGCGTGGCGTAACGGGACCCACCGATAATCTGTCATGTTTAAAGTAACCCGTTCGGTGAAGCCATAAAAAACTCAAAACAAAAAACAGTCACAGAATTGCGATTTTTTGTACATCCTGAGCACATAATAGGAATAAAAAGCGATCTAATAATTTCATTTAGTCGCCAAGTTGTACCATATTTAATCTTCTTGTTCCATCCCGCAAAAAATAAGTCCATACAGGTCTCTGTATATGGAAAAATAAGAAATTTTGGCTTCAGAGACAGCGAGGCATAAATATATTTAACACAATAAAAACACTTTTTTTTTTTTTTTTTTTTTAATGTGCTTCAAAAAATTTAAAAAAACTAATATAAAATTTGGGGTATGCCATTATTTCGTTATCGAACCTGAGAGTAAAAGCTATTATTCTGGTTCATGGATACTGCTCAGTAGTGCGTGTTAAAATTATTATTAAAAAAACACTACTGATTGCTGTATTTTCTTCACCCTGCCTTCCAAAAACGGATTTTAATCGGATCAAAAATTCTTGTCCCCCCACAAATGTATACCAATAAAAACGTCAACTCTTCCCGCCAAAAAAACAAGCCCTACACAGCTCCTACACTAGAAAAATAAAAAAGTTTTGGCTCTCAGACTATGGCGATGCAAACCGTGTTTCCTTTTGATTAAAGTGTTGTTGATTTTGTGTAATAGCAGTAAAACATAAAAAAAATATATAAATTGGATATCGCTGTAAATCGATCGACCTGCATGAGTAAATACTTGTATAGCAGTTAGACTGCTGCGGTGACGCGTTAAAAATAAAAATTAAAAAACATACCAGGAATGCTGTATTTTGTTCAAAATGCCTCACAAAAACCTTATAAAAAGTAATGATCAAAAGCGGCATTATGCCCCCTTAATGGTACTAATAAAAAATTAACTCTCCCACAAAAAACAAGCCCAGAATCATCTCCGGTATTACAGAAAAACTGGGGGAAAAACGTTATGGCTTTCAGAACAGAAACAACATAAAAACGCAATTTTTTTTTATAGACCTTTTTCTATTGTGTAAATGGTATTTATACATAAAAAAAACTATATTAAATCTATACCATTGCAATTGTTACCGACCCCCATAGTTAAAGATATCCTGTCATTTACATGGACGGCGAACGCTGTAAAATTGAAGCTCAAAAAACATTGGCAGGAATTGCGTTTTCCTTTCTTTTCATAGCCCAATGCCAAAAAAAGCAACTTTGTAACACCTGTGCACCCCAAAAATTACAATACACCCCTAGATGAGTTCTTTGAGGCGTGTGAATCAAAAAGAGGTTGTCTTTGGAAGGTTCTTCACCTGTTCTGGACTTTGGGGCTTTGTATGTATATGCGTACATTGCCCCTCCAAAAATCTGGCATTCCAAAAGTCCAAGTATCGCTCCCTCCCTATACCCCCCTGCCATGCGCCAAAAAACAGCAGATTTACACCACATGTAGGGTTATTTGCCGACTTGGAAGAGGAAATTGTGTAACATAAGGTTTTGGGTGCCTTTTTTTTTCTTTTGTTTACAAGGGATTCCTTGTAAAATAAACAGTTTCAGCTAAAATTGCAGATTATTGAAAAAAAAAATTGTTTTACCATTTTCACAGTTCCTAAGCTAAAATTTTATTGTGACTCACCTGTGGGGTTGATATGCTCTCTACACACTGGATTATAATTCCTTAAGGGGTTGTAGTTTCCAATATGGGGGTATTTTTAGGGGCGTTTATTAAGTTTTGAACCTGTAGGGTGTCCGAAACCTGAAATGCCCTAAATAAAATGGTAATGAAATGAGTCCACGAGTTTTTAGTAGGTGCTCCTCCTATTCTGGGCTTGTGGTTGAGCCAAATAATGCACTAGGGCCACATATGGGATATCTCTGAAATCGGCAGAATCTGGGGGGATCAATATTTAGTTGTATTTCCCTGATCACATTTTCCTATTCTAGTGTAACATTGGTATAAAAAATTTAAAAATCTGCAAAAAAAAGTGGAAAATTTTGAAATTTCACTTCACTTTGTTTAATTCCGGTGGTAACACCTAATGGGTTAATAAACTTCCTAATTGCGGTTTTGAATACTTTTAGGGTGTGAGTTTCTTAGATGAGGGCATTTATGGGGGTATTCTAACATTCAGGCCAATCATAAATTCACGTTTCGGAAACTGGACTGGTTCTCTAAAAAATTGTATATTGCAAATTTTTTGTTATGTTAAATTTGAAAAATTACTACTAAAGTTCTAAGCCCCCTTTTTTTTATGTCGTAAAAAAAAAAAAGACATTTTAAAAAAATGATGCCAAACTACAGCAGACATAGGGTAGATGCAAGTTGTTAAAACTATTTTGAATGTGGTGTAACTATCTGTTATAGAAAGAGACCACCATTAGAAATTTTTCGACCCCCAGCCCATTTTTCTAAATTGGTTTAAATTTTTTCAAATTTTTCACGATTTTTTGATAATTTTTCACATATAAACAAACATTTTTTGGACCAAATTTTCTTACTATCATTAATGCATGTGTGTGTGTCACGAAGAAATACATATCCTCTGATTCACATGGATAGGTTAAAGTGTCAAAAAAGTTAATCTCATAAAGAGACACTTGACAGTTTTCAAAAATAGGGCTCTGTCAGAGAGGCCAAAACTGGCTCCGCCGCGGCCGCTCTCTCGGGGGTAATGTCTATGATGGAAAAAAAGTGACACTCTCTCGCTCAATACACTATTTTCCAGTGCCGTTTTTGTGATCCCCCCCCCAAAAAAATGTGAAAAACAAACTTTATTTTACTGTCTTCCCTCATATTAAAATAAAAGATAATAATAACTAATAATAAAATGAATGTAAAAATTACAGAAAAATGAGGCCTAACCTATCATGGTAAAATGGAGAAAATATTAGAACAATAACCGAGCGCAACAAAGCATTATAGTGTTAAGACCGCCTGTACACGTGCCTAGTCAGGAAGGGGGTAAATGGCCTTGTCAGGAACTGGTCAAGAAGGTGCATAGGTGCTGCAGGCAAGTGAGAGGCGGCTATTTTAGGTAAGTTAGTTTTTTATTCAATTATATATTGAAACAAAATGACACCTGCGCTACTCTTCTATTATGTCTCACAACTTAATGGAGGCACAAACTTTCCCAGAAAATAAAAATTGTCTCCTTCATTCACTGTTGATTGAAGCAATGGTGAACTCACTGATCCAGTGTTAGTCCCAATCTGCTCTTCTACCCTAATCAATCTCTTATAAAACTAAATTTCTAACACCCCCACCACAACAAAGCACCCACCACCTAACAACGCACATACATCCCCTCGCCACCACACTCTCCCCACACATATCACAGCAAACCCATAAAAAAAGAGAAAGACCCAAACCATAACCCCACACTACTAACAACCCCCCCCCCCCCCCCCACAAAAACATCAATATATAACCACATTGACCACGACCGTATTCACACATGCGTCTCTCCCCCCAATCTACCTACCCACACAGCTGATCTATTATATCCCCACTGACCGTACTATATATTCCACATCGATAATCTACTGGGGACACAACGTAAGGAATGAAAAGTTCGTTTTCAATCCGCCCCTCCTCACCAAGAGACCTCCCGCGCCCACCCCCCCCGCGCGGCGCTCAGATATACAAACGTATAAAAAACTAAATGGCAGGTTAAGGTGACGTCACCTAGACTAACCAGAGACTTGTACCTAATATAAAAGTCCAACCCCCGCGTTAGCGTCCAGAAATCCAACCCCGGCAACCTCTACCTTCATTCACAGGCTTGCATTTGAATCCTCGCACCCCTAGCTCAGAACCCCCAATATAACTACACATCCCTTCTTTCTGTCAGTTTAGATGAATGATGAGATCCTCGGTGATTCACCATGCTTCAACAACGTGCATTGTTGAGCTATTTTATTTTCAGGGAATGTTGCGTCATTTAGTGGGAGACATATAGAAAGGAGTTAGCGCTTGGCCTACCCCCCCCCCCCATGTTCATTTTGTTTCTATATATATTTGGTTAATTTATGTTTGGGATATAGGCAGAGTATTCCTGACATTTTTTCAGCAAGCTCTCTATTATATTTGGCGCTTGTGGCTTTATTTACTTATTTCAAATAGTTTAATTCCAGTTAGGCAATGTTCACACGGCTTTTTCAGAACTATTTAGTCGGATTGCCGACTAAATATTTCCCAAATTAGGTGCAAAACAGTTTCAAATATGGCCCCGTTCACACGGCTTTTCACGGCGGATTTTGTGCGCCCTATTAGCGCACAAACCGCCGTAATAGGGGCGGGGGGGGGGGGGGCGGGGGCCGGGGCCGGGGGGGGGGCCGCCCCCGGCCCATAGACAATGCATTGTTTACGGCCGTCCGGCCGTAAAAATGTCAGTCATTTTTCCCCCCCCGACGGATTTTCCGAGGGGGAGGAGCGAAGGAATCCCCGTTTTTCTAGAGAGCATGGGTTACCGTAATGACTCCGCGGATTGGGCCGTATTAAGGGGCAAAATCCGGCGGAATACGATTTACGTATCCGATCATAATACTCCGTTGGTGAAACAGTGTCAAACTAAGTGTCACCAAGTGTGGCACGTGTTTGGAACTGATTTCCCGACGGATTCACCATCCCCATTCATTATAGTTGGTGAATCCGTCCGTAAATAATTGACATGCACATTGTTTTTGCGGCCGCAATCCGGAACGGAAATAAGTGTCGTCTGAACGACGACACATATTTCCCAAAATCAATGTAAAACGGCCAGTTACTTGTTTGTAACTGATTTCACAACGGATTTGCGGCCATAAATACGGCTGCAAATCTGTTGCGAAATAAGCCGTGTGAGCGAGGCCTTAGTGTTGAGTAGGATCCTGTAATATAGTTCCAGCATAAGGGGTCATCTGCTTACCTGCCGGCGGTGGAGTGGAGCGGGCAAGAGGCAGACCATCAGCTGTGATACTCACGGGGCATAGGAGAGAAAAGACGAAAATGTAGACAGAGAAAGAGAGAAAAGTAGTGATAGAGACAGGGAAAATTGTAAAAACAGGAGAAGGGACAGGACGGGGATCTGTCCAGAGGAAGAAATATGATAAGGCCCGAATAGATAGTCAATAGGAAAGCATACCAAGCTACAACTAGTGCTTAGGCATGACCACTGACTTTGAAGCCAGAATTTAAAGTAGCAAGAAATCTTGAGGGATAAAGAATTGTAGAGAAGTAAATTGGGAGAATTGGGAGGGAACATATGTATTTTTCCTACCTGTGAAGTGATTGTACATTGTGCAGAAGTGAGAGAAGCACTGTGGGTAACACCTGTTAAGACCCTAAAGTGGAGAGTTTCTGTGATTATTTCCTCACCAGTGCACTACACCTCCCAGCAATCCCACAGCTAGGTCAAGAAACACTAGCATCCACACACATGTCCTGCGCAGATGTACCTGCCTACTTGACATCTGGCACCTGCACCCATGCCTTACATTACTCTTACTTTGTTGCTGATCTTGATCAGATTGTGATGTCAGGGTTATTACATAATCATTTCCGAGTTTTCCATTCGCTATCGTTCAGATTTGGTGACAGGCGGGTATTATGATAATTTATTGTTTGTTTGTTCTCATTAGAAATGCGTCTGTGATATTAGATCTTGGTTTAATAGGATCAAACTTTTGATTTGATGTCTTCTTCCTGTTCTTAATCTAAATTAACTTCTTGTAGCTTCATTAAGGTAAATGTTGTAAGCTGCTCGTGAAAAGTTAGACTTAATGGGATACTGTTACGTCTTCGTTCAATAATGTCATTAGAGTACTTTATTTTCTGTGGGCTTCCAGCTCTTCCACATCAGCTGTTTGATAACAGAAAGCCAGGGCCGTCTTAACAGCATTATGGGCCCCTGGGCAGAGCTGTGCACTGGGCCCCCCCAATCAATGCAAGTTATGTAACTTAGGGGCTGCTGCGTGGCCTGGCTTGGAGGGCACAGGATGGTTGACCACATGATGGAGGGGTTATATGAGTCATGGACAGTGCCCCCAGACCAGACTCCACAGCAATTTATATAACTTAGGAGCTGCTGCGTGGCCTGGTCTGGGGGCACAAGATGGGACACAACAACTCATGTAACATCTGCATGTGGTCAGTCAGCCATCCTGACCCGTGTCAGTGTTCCACACAGTCTCTCTTATCATATAATAACTGCCATGTGGCCGGTCATGTCACAGTCCCCCACCCATATGGCCATGTCACTGTTCCCCACCCATATGGTCATGTGACTGTTCCCCACCCATATGGCCATGTCACTGTTCCCCACCCATATGGCCATGTCACTGTTCCCCACCCATATGGTCATGTGACTGTTCCCCACCCATATGGCCATGTGACTGTTCCCCACCCATATGGCCATGTCACTGTTCCCCACCCATATGACCAGGTCACTGTTCCCCACCCATATGGCCATGTCACTGTTCCCCACCCATATGGTCATGTGACTGTTCCCCACCCATATGGCCATGTCACAGTCCCCCACCCATATGGCCATGTCACTGTCCCCCACCCATATGCCCAGGTGACTGTTCCCCACCCATATGGCCATGTCACTGTTCCCCACCCATATGGTCATGTGACTGTTCCCCACCCATATGGCCATGTCACTGTACCCCACCCATATGGCCATGGCACTGTTCCACACCCATATGGCCATGGCACTGTCCCCCACCCATTTGGCCAAGTCACTGTACCCCACCCATATGGCCATGGCACTGGCCCCCACGCAATTGGCCATGGCACTGTTCTCCACCCATTTGGCCATGGCACTGTCCCCCACTCCTTTGGCCATGTCACAGTTCCCCACCCATTTGGCCATGGCACTGTCCCCCACCCATTTGGCCATGTCACTGTTCCCCACCCATATGGCCATGGCACTGGCCCCCACTCAAATGACCAAGTAACTGGTCCCCACCCATATGGCCATGGCACTGTCCCACACTCATTTTGCCATGTCACTGTTCCCTACCCATATGGCCATGTCACTGTACCCCACCCATATGGCCATGGCACTGTCCCCCACTCATTTGGCCATGTCACTGTTCCCCACCCATATGGCCATGGCAGTTTCTCCCACTCATTTGGCCATGTCACTGTTCCCCACCCATATGGCCATGTCACTGTCCCCCACCCATATGGCCATGGCACTGTGAATGGCATGGCCAAACGAGTGGTAGATAATGACATGGTCATATAGGTGGAGGACAGTGACATCAAGTTACTGTCCCCCCCACTCAAATGGTCGTTTGCCCTATAATGTACCTTATGTGCCGCCCGCTGCCTTTTAAATGGCAGGCTGGGTAAGGGACTGGGGCCGAGGCGAGATCTTTTTTTTAATTTTTATTTGCTGGGCGGCTGCGGCACTAAAACCACATTTCCCGCCGGGAGTGCCTTTCACTATTTTGTCACGCCTGCACTTTACTGTTCACAGCGCAGGCGCTGCGGCACCGCTTTCCTTCACTGCGGCACCACCCTGCCTGCGCTGTGAATAGCAAAGCGCAGGCACAGCATAGCAATAGCAGGGGCCACTGCGTCAGCGACAGGGCCCCTAATCTGACCTCCGCATCCTGCACCACCCTGCCTGTCCAGCCTGTGACGAGAAAGTAAGCACAGACAGGGCGCAACAAACACTTCTTTAGTCTTCCCTGGGGCCTGGGTGCATATATTCATTGAGCAGGGTAGGCAGCTGTCTGGGCCCAAAGGGCCCCCTGGGTTTGCGGGGCCCTCGGGCAACTGCCTACTCTGCCCAATAGAAGAGACAGCCCTGCAGAAAGCTCAATAGTTCTATGTGTTCCCATGTAAGGGAAACAGCCCTGTGTAGAGCCCAGGAGATCAGGTGACCAGAGAGCTGTGGCTTTTTTTTAGGACAGCCTTTAAAGCTGCACTCCTTTGGTACTGCCTCCCAAAGCTTTCAACATGAGGAAAGAAACAGAGGGCAAGCAGCGAGGATGGAAGATAGAGAAATCACAGCAAAGGTTCCTAAGAGTTTGTAGCTTTACAAAACCAACTGCTTTCAAACAGGAAATGCTGCTGCTCGGCTGTGAAGGGAGGCTACATAGGGTACAAAAGATGCATAAATTGCACAGAAAACATCACAGAGAGATTAATTAAAAGTCAGTCGTCAATTTGAACATCATTTTTTTGGGCTCTATGGACATCCACTTTTAGCTGCCCATCCACTTTAAAGTGGGTCAACATTTATATATTTGTGGCGGATCCCAAGACCTTAATCTGTATTTGAGCATCATAGAAGGGAGGCTACACAAAAAGAGCACAAATTAGAACAGAAAAGATTACAGGAAAAGATCCGAGATTGTTTTTCATTGGAAACCTCTTTATGTGGACTTGTGTAAATGTGTATTTAGTGAGCTCCTCCTAGTGGTCACTGCAGGCAGACAGAATTTTAAATTCTTTGAATAGGGTGAAGGTAGAACTATGGATTACTGTAATTTCGGCGCGCATCTCGCCCGTATTAGAGCGTAAATACGCCGCAAAATGCGCGCCGAAATTAGCCCAGGTGAACATACGCTTAGTGTCAGTGTAAGGTGCACAGGCAGGTTTCCCAGTGTGGTATAGTGGATGTGTGTGGACATCAGGCCCACCAGTGTGGGTTTGCTGGGGGCTGTAGTGCATCAGCAAAGAGAAATTAACAGAGACTTTTCAGCTTGGGTCTTGCAGGCTTTACTCACAGCATTAACTCTTAGTAGCACCCTACACGGTACACGTAGATCCCGAGCCTTCTTAACAGAATGATGGACCCCTGGCCATAGCGCTGTAGTGGGGCCTGCCCACATACATGACATCACACTAGGCCATGCCTCTAGCCTCCGCCAAGCACACCCATATTATCATGCCATTTATATCCGGACACTGGCAGCCTGCAAGACTATTTGGCAGGGAAGGGAACCTTTGCTTCCCTTCTCCACCATGCTTTTAACTGTTTTTAACTGTTTGCACATCCTAAAAACATACAAACCGTTAAATAAGCAAAGCAAACCAAGGGATCCAAGGTATGCTCCTTGTATTCCTGGGACTTACATAGACCATTTGGGTCCCCTATACTTGTGGGGTTCCCGGTAAACTGCCTAGTGTGCCCAATGGAAAAGATGGCCCTGGGTAGATACTTTTCACTAGAACATAATTTCTTCAAAGACAAAAAATACCCTTCAGGGAATTTACATTGTTTCCCAGAATATAAGGCCGTGTCTTATATGAATTGTTGGTACTAAAGACGAGATCAGACTTCTTTTTTGGGATGTCTTTTTTTTTTCTATGAACAAGAATTCACATTTATTGTTGAACAAAAATCAACCTGTATTAATATACTGTAGTGATTTCATCACAGACATCAGCAGAAGCAGCCAAACTGTGAATTGCATCAAAAAATGCACTAGGTCTTATTTTCGGGGGATGTCTTATTTTCGGGGAAATACTATCACACTTGAACTCAGCAGTCTTCTCCCTCTAGACTTCAGCCTCCAAGTCAGTGGTCCAGCTTAGGGGTTGTAGCTCTCCTTAGTACGCTTCTCTGAGACATTCTAGGCAGGTCCGCTATACACAACTTGCAGTCCCTCAGTGGCCTCTCTCCCAGTCGGTTTCAATCCTGCATAAGGGGCTTGTATGAGTAGTGGCCATACTCAAGACCTACTTGCATCCCTGGGACAACCAAGTGACTAATCTTTGTTTTCCTTGTATTCTCTTCTCACAGGCAGAACCCTGTTCTGTCCTCCTCAACTCACTGTGCTCTCTCTTTCTTCCATCTCTTTCCTACCTGTCTTTACACCTTCTCTCCTAGTCTGTGAGTATGCCCATCTAGGCTGAATGGGACAGCCTGGTCTTGGTCCATAGCCGGCTTGTGGCCAAGCGCCTTTTTACTGGAACAACTGGTGAACTCAACTAATTCCCACTCTCTCTCTGACAGCACATGGCAACCCCCCTCTCTTTTGTTGATCGCAGTCCCCCCTTTCCCAATACATATTGGCCCCAACTCTGCAGCTTCTTACCTTAAAGCTAGTTGCCCAAATTTTTGAAATAAAAAAGCGGGACTTTAGTGGGCGGCGCGCTACGCGCGCCGCGGCAAAAAAAAGGCATGGAACGCCCCTCTTGTGGTATGCCCCCCCCTTAAAAAAACCACACCCCCTCCCCTTAAATGCATAACGGCTTTTTGGGAAAAAAGCCAGGTAGATCCCCTTTTAGCCAGGGAGTAGCCCCCATAACCAGGTATGCCCCTTAAGGCCTAGATGCCCCTTTTAGCCAAATAGATGCCCCCCCTGTAGCCAGGTAAACCCAAAATTTGTGCCGGAGATGCCCCCCCTTTTTTAGCCGGTAGGTCCCCCATGTTAGCCAGGTAAGGTGCCCCCATTTAGTCCAGGTAGTGCCCCCCATTTGTTAGCCAGGTAATTTACCCCCATTGTTTCCAGGTGGCCCCCATCTGTTAGCCAGGGAGTGCCCCCATTGTTTGCCAGGTAGTGCCCCCATTGGTTGCCAGTAGTGCCCCCACACCAGATGGGCGTGTCCATGCAAATTTTAAACCCCTAAGTCTCCTGTTTTTCATTTTCAAAAGTGGCAAAACCTATTGAGTTAAAGGGGGTGTCTCACTACATTGACTAATCTTACCTCAGTCCTGTTTTCTTGGTTTCACTTTGAATTCAGGGGCGTGTTTACTGGCTTCTACTAGGCTGCAGTAGAAGCCAGGTCTGTAGCTATAGCAACCCGTGCTGGCAGCCTATCAGGAGAGATCAAACAGGTCCATACCTACCAACTTGTTGAGATTTCAAAGAGGGACACATCAGGCCATGCCTCTAACCATGCCCAAACACATGACATCACACCAATACACACCTCTAACCACGCCCCCACACATACCTGCCAACTTTTTAGACAGGCAAAAAGGGACACATTTTCAGGATTGCTTTGTATCCAATAATGGAATATTTAGTAAATTGTTATGTAATATACAGCCAGGAAGCAACCAGATACTTTTTACAGCAAGTTAGTCAGTTTATTGATACAAATCTGTTTCCTAAATGAAAAAGAGGGACATTTATAGAGCTAAGAGGGATAGAGGGACAAGGGTTAAAAATAGGGACTGTCCCTCCAAAATAGGGACAGTTGGGAGGTATGCAGGTCTGTAGCTATAGGAACCAGTGCTGGCAGCCTATCAGGAGAGATCAAACAGGTATGTAGCTATAGCGACCTGAGGAGCTGATGCAGCCCATACAAGAGGGGATATCTAGCAATAGGTAGGACACTGTAAATTTACATATCTTGCAAAGGGACTTGTTTTTGCAAGATCCTTAACATAAAAAGCAGCGATCCCTGTAGTGAGACAACCCCTTTAATGTAGATTACTTTGAAGATGCTTCCAATAGGGACAGTTTAGCTGTGCGCTATGGCTTACTGTGATTTCTATATACAAATAAATCGGAGGCTTGCAAATCACATTGTATTTCAAGTTTCCTTGAAATTAATTTGTAAAGGTAGCTGAGTTTGCTCAGAGTAGACAGATTGCACCAACTGTGTTCCCGCACAATTGTCTTCTTTGTTTTCATCCATACGCTGTACAACGTCTTAAGCCTGTGTAGAATGGAGAGATGCTATAATTTATAGCACTTCCAAATCTAAAACTCTTGTACCCTGCACAATACATTACATGTACTCCAGAAAGAAAATATCCTGAAACAGCTAAGATAAGGAATGTTAAGTATGCAATTTGTATGCAAATACTAGGGTGGAAGTATTCTTAAAATGGTACCACCAGATCCTTCATGTCCCTGTCCTGTCCCTGCTTCTGTCAGTTCCTTCCCATCAGTGGGTGCCATCAGGGCAGTATTGGCAATACTCTTCTCAAGGTCTGTGATTATTTATTTTTATTTTTTTTTAAAGGGGCCCACTGATAGTATGGGGCATCACTACATGCAAATCACTAATACATGTAAGAGCAGTACAGGACATGTATTACCGCACTGTACTATAGAGAGGCTCTACTAGACTGCCAATCACTGCATGCACCTCACTAATACATGTAAGAGCAGTACAGGACATGTATACTGCACTGTACTGTAGAGAGGAGCTATAGACCAACAATCATGAAATGTACCTCACTAATACATGAAAGGGAGCAGTACAGGACATGTAGTACCGCACTGTACTGTACAGAGGCGCTATAAGACCACCAATCACTGCATGCATCTCACTAAAAACATGTAAGGCAATACAGGACTTGTTATACCGCACTGTACTATAGAGAGGCTCTACTAGACTGCCAATCACTGCATGCCCCTCACTAATACATGTAAGAGCAGTACAGGAAATGTAGTACTGCACTGTACGTAGAGAGGCACTATAGACCCCCAAAATCACTGCATGCATCTCACTAATACATGTAAGAGCAGTACGGACATATAGTACCGCACTGTACTGTAGAGAGGCGCTATAGACCGCCAATCACTGCATGCCCTCACTAATACATGTAAGAGCAGTACAGGACATTTAGTACCCCGCACTGTTACTATAGAGAGGTTTTCTACTAGAAAAGCCAATCACTGCATGCACCTCACTAATCATGTAAGAGCAGTACAGGAAAATTTAAGACCGCACTGTACTGTAAGAGGTGCTATTAGACCGCCAATCACTGGCATGCACCTCACTAAATACATGTAAGAGCAGTACAGGACATGTAGTACCACACTTTTACTGTAGAGAGGTGCGATAGACCGCCAATCCTGCATGTACATCACAATACATGTAAGAGCAGTACAAGACATTTTAGTACCGCACTGTACTGTAGAGAGTCACTACTAGACCCCCAAAATCACTGCATGCATACTCCTAATACATGTAAGAGCAGTACAGGACATATATTTACCGCACTTTGTACTATAGAGAGGCTCTACTAGACGCCAATCACTGCATGCACCTCACTAATACATGTAAGAGCAGTACAGGACATGTAGTACTGCAGTACTGTAAGAGGCACTAAGACCACCATCACGCATGCATCTCATTTAATACATGTAAGAAGCAGTACAGGACATATAGTAACCGCACTGTACTGTGAGATGAGGCTATAGACCGCCAATCACTGCATGCACCTCCTAAACATGGTAAGGAGCTTTAAACAGGACATGTGTACTGCACTGTACTGTAGAGAGGCACTATAGACCACCAATCCTGCATGCATCTCACTAATACATGTAAGAGCAGTACAGGACATATAGTACCGGCACTGTACTTTTAGAGAGGCGCTATAGACCGCCAATCAACTGCAGTGCACCTAAACTAATACATGAAAAGAGCGAAACAGGACATGTAAGTACCGCACTGTACTATAGAGGGCCCTTCTACTAGACCCCAATCACTGCAGCACCTCACTAATACATGAAAGAGCATACAGGACATGTAATTACCGCCATTTGTACTATAGAGGGCTCTACTAGATGCCAATCACTGCAATGCACCTCACTAATACATGTAAAGCAGTAAGGACATGTAGTACCACACTGTACTGTAAGAGGAGCTTAGACCACCATCACTGCATGTACCTCACTAATACATGTAAGGGCAGTACAGGACATGTGTACCGCACTGTAACTGTACAGAGGCGCTATAGACCACCAATCATGCATGCATCTCACTAATACATGAAAGAGCAGTACAGGGACATATGTACCGGCACTGTACTATAGGGGGCTCTACTAGACTGCCATCCATCACTGCTTTGCACCTCACTAATACATTTTAAAGAGCCAGTACAGGACATGTAGTACTGCACTGTACTGTAGAGAGGCACTAAGACCACCAATCACTGCATGCATCTCACAAATACATGTAAGAGCAGTACAGGACATATAGTAACCCGCACTGAAACGTAGAGAGGCGCTATAAAAACCGCCAATCACTGCATGCACCTCACTAATACATGTAAGAGAAAGTACAGGACAAGTAGTACCGCACTGAAACTATAGGAGCTCTTCTAGACAGCCAATCACTGCATGCACCTCACTAATACATGTAAGCAGTACAGAATGTAGAAACCGCACTGTACTGTAAGGAGGTTGTATTAACCCCAATAAAACTGCATGCACCTCACTAATAACATGAAAGAGCAGTACAGGACATGTAGTCCCACACTGTACTGTAGAGAGGTGCCATAGACCGCCAATCACTGCATGTACCTCACTAATACATGTAAGAGCAGTACAAGACATGTAGTACCGCACTGTACTGTAGAGAGTCACTACTAGACCACCAATCACTGCATGTACATCACTAATACTTGTTAGAGCAGAACAGGACATGTAGTGCCGCACTGTACCATAGAGAGACCCTATAGATCACCAATCACTGCATGCACCTCACTTATACATGTAAGAGCAGTACAAGACATGTAGTACTGCACTGTACTGTAGAGAGGCACTAAAGACAGCCAATCACTGCATGCATCTCACTAATACATGTAAAAGCAGTACAGGACATATAGTACCGCACTGTACTGTAGAGAGGCGCTACTAGACCGCCAATCACTGCATGCACCTCACTAATACTTTGTAAGAGCAGTACAGGACATGTAGTACCGCACTGTACTGTAGGAGGCGCTATAGACCACCAATCACTTCATGCACCTCACAAATTTACATGTAAGAGCAGAAACAGGAAAATGTAGTACGCACTGTACTGTAGAGAGGAGCTATAGACACCCAATCACTGCATGCACCTCACTAATACATGTAAGAGCAGTACAGGACATGTAGTACTGCACTGTATGTAGAGAGGCATAATAGACCACCAATCACTGCATGCACCTCACTAATACATGTAAGAGCAGTACAGGACATGAGTACTGCACTGAAACTGTAGAGAGGCGCTACTAGACCACCAATCACTGCATGCGCCTCACTAATACATGTAAGAGCAGTACAGGAACATGTAGTACCACACTGTACGGTAGAGAGGCGCAATAGACCACCAAGCACAGCATGCACCTCACTCATACATTGTAAGAGCAGTACAGGACATGTAGTACCGCACTGTACGTAGAGAGGCCCTATAGACCTCCAATCACTGCATGCACCTCATTTTAATAAAACATGTAAGAGCAGAAACAGGGACATGTATTTACCGCACTGTACTGTAGAGAGGAGCTATAGACCACCAATCACTGCATGCACCTCACTAATACATATAAGAGCAGTACAGGACATGTAGTACTGTACTGGAGGAGGCGCTGTAGACCATCAATCACTGCATGCACTTCACTAATACATGTAAGAGCAGTACAGGACATTTTATTTACCAAAACTGTACTGTAGGGAGGCGCTATAGACCACCAATCACTGCATGCATCTCACTAATACATATAAGAGCAGTACAGGACATGTAGTACTGTACTGGAGGAGGCGCTGTAGACCATCAATCACTGCATGCACTTCACTAATAAAATTTTAAGAGCAGTACAGGCCCATGTAGTACCGCACTGTACTGTAGAGAGGCGCTATAGACCACCAATCACTGCATGCATCTCACTAATACATGTAAGAGCAGTACAGGACATGCAGTACCGCACTGTATGTTGAGAGACGCTATAGACCACCAATTACTACATGCACCTCACTAATACATGTAAGAGCAGTACAGGACATGTAGTACCACACTGTAGTGTAGAGAGGCGCTACTAGACCACCTTGATACCCACGTGTGATACACCAGCGTGGTAATTATATAAAGCAATGTGGTCAGGATAAAAGGACTTCGGCGCACATATGTAAATAAAAAGGTACCGAAAAGGTAGGAATATATTAAAACTAATATAATTTATTAAAAGGAGACATTAAATCTCACAATATAAAACAAAGTATTATAAAAAGGGCCCGACGCATTTCGCGCTACACAAAGCGCTTCATCAGAGGCAATATAATATCATACAACATGGTGCTGTCTTATAAAGGATCCATACTTTCTAAACAGGTTCTACTTCAATCAAGGTGCCTCTGGATCTTCATTGAACCAGTGAGATGTCAATCAAGTATCATCCCGGCTCAGAGATAGACATGAGCGCATCCAAAAACAACATGGTCCTAAAGCCGGCATTGTTAAAATAATACATAGATTCTAACTCTTTTTATCAAATACAGATGACAAATTGTTATGGTTGATGACTCTTTTTAGTGTATTATCACTGTTAGATTAATGAAATATATATATTAAATATGAAAAAAAAGTGTCTTATGTTTGTATATTAAACGTATATGTGATAAATATGTGCTGTGCACAAAAAAAAAAAAGGATGTTTGTTGATATATAGTGGTAGACAAGTGGCACTTAGATTTGAAAAATACCACCAAGCAAAAAATAACTAGATATAAAGAGTATAAACTAGAAAAAAAACTAAATATAAATTGTAACCGATTGAATTTTAAGTAGCAAACTACAAATGGATGGTGTAAACAAGCACATTAGTGAATGATGATTATTACTCCGACATAGCTGGAGTGTTGTAAAACTTGAAACCAGTAGGAGTATAGCCCTAAGTATACATTCCGTTATGCCCGACTAACTTGTGTTTGCATGGCGGGTGTAATGTTGGTTATATGTTGAACACTATGGCGGTCAAACGCATTACTAGTGAGTTTGCCCGGCAGATAAAAAACACCCGCACTTGTGTCGGATATCTTATTAGATAAATATAGATACTATTATAATATTACTGCTGGTAAACTCTCCCGGCAGGTGGAATGTGTTTGTGATTATATGGTGTGAGTATTTAACACCGTTCGGTGCCGTTATGATAAAAAAAAATTTTTTTAAAAAAATC
>JAODAL010058958.1:0-21781 GCA_025379985.1 Phyllomedusa bahiana | reverse complement strand
CGTTTTTTAAAAAAAAGAAGAGTTTTTATTTTTTTTTTACTGGAGGGAAGCCGTTTTCATTTTCTTAATTTAGGAGCCTTAGAGCATTACCAAGCCAACACCATGCTTTACCATTGATGCGTGTTTTTTCAGTATGTGTCTGAAACAATTGATTCATGGGCATGAAAAGTTCTGTTTTTGTTTCATAGCACAAAACATTTGGGATTCTATTCTATGGTGCAATTAAACAAACTACTTTTCATGCCTATGGATCAGTGATACCATTGATTTTCTTTGAAAATTACAGACAATATCTTCTTATTTACTGTACAGACAAAGTGATATTGACATTATTTGTTTTTTTTTTAGCTTATATATTTATATTGACCACAAGAGAGGCAATTCAAGCTTTATGTAAGGCAGTTTGCGTTTCTACTTTTTCTGATTAATGTTGCCATTTTTGCAATATTTGTTTGTGACTTTATCATGTTAAGGAATACATTTCCCCTTCAGCTCAGAGGAAGCACGTTAACTCTTTAAGGGGTTTTCTCACCACACTGTTTCATAGAGTTGCAGAAAGCTTTTCACTCACTCTGCGTCATCAGGCTGTGGGTGATTCTATAGCAGTGATAAGTTTCTGTTCTTTTAATAAGCATTTTTTTGCTCCTCTATATTGCTGAGTCATTAAAAAGTATAATTTTAGATTTTAAAAATTTGTGTAAAAAAGGCTAAAGTGTTTTGGGGAATAAAAAGAATTTGCTTATTGAAAGCAAAAGCAATTTGTTAGAGATAAAAAGTCTTCTCAAAAAGCAGTGTTTCCTGTTAATCATTTCCCTGCTCTCTGTCTAATCGGGGAAGGCAGATATGGGCAGAAACCCAAGAGCGGGGGCCCCAACAGGGGGGTATGCGGTACCCCCTGTATGGAGCCGGTGGAATAAGGGGGCCCGCTGAAGACCCCCCTTATTCCTCTGATCAGCGGGCCCCGGCTGCAGCCCCCGAACGGGCTCGGGGGGGCCCAAACAAGGTCTTTGAACTCTAAGTCCCCACTCCCGGGGCCGCGGGGGGTGTCAGTGGGCACAGCCCCCAAAGCGTGTGCCCCGCTAAACCCCTGGCAGGTAAAGGGCGTTAGGCCTTCAGCCTGCCCGTCCCGGCCCCTACTGTGGCTAGGCGGCGCAGTGACGTCACATAACCCCCTGTAGGGGTGGCAGGAGCCGGGGGGGAGGCCCCCGGGGGAGCGGCAGGAGCGGGAGCAAGCTCATGTAAGTGTTTTTTTTTTTTTTTTATGAAAGCAGGCCCTGACTCTGCCTAACAGGGGCCCTGACTCTGGCTTAAAGAGGGCCCTGACTCTGCCTTAAAAGGGGCCCTGACTTCCCTTAAAGGGGGCCCTGATTTGCCTTTAAAGGGGGGGCCCTGACTTGCCTAAAAGGGGACCCTGACCTGTTAAAAGGGGCCTTTTAATTTCACCTAAAAGGGGGCCCTGACCCCCCAAAAAGGGGCCTGACTCTCCCAAAAGGGGGGCCTGACTCTCCCTAACGTAGGGGCCCTGATTCCCTAACGCTAAAGGGGCCCTGACCTGCCAAAAGGGGCCCTGACTTGCCAAATGTAAAGGGGGTCCTGACTTCCTAAAAAAAAGGGGGGCCCTGATTGCCTAACGCTAAAAGGGGCCCTGACTCTGCCTAACGAAAGGGAACCTGACTTCAAAAAGGGGGGACACTGACTCTGCCTAAAAGGGGGCCCGACTCCCTAAAAGGGGGATTCCCAAAACGAAAACGGCGACCCGACTCTCCCAACGCTAAGGGGGTTATCTGCCTAACGCAAAAGGGGGGCCCTGACTGCCTAATTTAAAGGGGCCCCTGACTCTCCAAAAATGAAAAGGGGGGCCCCCTGCTCCCCTAACCAAAAAGGGGGCCCGACTCTCCCTAACGCTAAGGGGGCCCTGATTGCCTAGCCCAAAAGGGGGCACTGACTCTCCCTAGCCCAAAAAAGGGGGGCCCCTGCTCTCCCTCCCCCAAAGGGGGGCCCCCGACTCTGCCTAAACGAAAGGGCCCTGACTTACTTAAACATAAGGGGGCCCTACTCTACCAAAAAATAAGGGGGCCCTGATCTAAAAAAACATAAAGGGGGCCCTGGCGCCTCAAACAAAGGGGGCCCTGACTGTATAAGCCAAAGGGGGCTTGACAACAACAGACTAGCAAAAGGGGGGCCCTAACTACCTAAAAAAAAAAAGGGGACTCTCCCTGCACATAGAAAAAGGGGCCCCCCCTTCCCTCACACTGCAAAGGAGGCTCCTAACTACCTGTAACCCCCTAAAGGGTTTTTGCTTATTCCCGGGGGCTTTTTCCCTACCACTCGTGGCTAGGCCCAAAGAGACTGCCTGGGGCTGGCCTAGAATTACCCATGGGGTCTCTACCAAAAAGGGGCCTGTCAAATTACCTGGGGCCCGGGCCCTTTTTTCACCCTACCTGGGTCTTGTCTCCAACCCGGTAATATAATTGTAGGAAACAGCCATAGTTGTAGCATTATCTCCAGGGGTCAGTTTCTCTTCCACCCCCCCCCTTTGGTTTTTAGGCCTCTAAGTTTTGGCTTGACCTGCTCTCCCCCCCCTGGGAGGTTTTTACAGAGGTGGGGGAAAAGATAAAGAGATCTGGAAAAAAGGGGGATTTAAGATATTTATGTTAATTTCTGCGGGATGAGTTTGTGGCCGGGACAAGTCATCTTGGGGTTGTGGAACGGAGTGAAAAAAAGGAAAAAGAATGACTAAAAGAAGGAACGACTCATCAGATGGATGTCTCTGGTGATCCCTGATTCAGGGATTATTTTTACTTTACTGGATCATGCTGTATTCAAGTAATTTTATGTGACCCAAACTGGTCACTAGTGGTCTCCATATGGTGTGTTATTCGGCCGGGGGTTTTGGGAGCGTCAGTGTCCCTGATTGTAAAAGTGAGGGAACACCTGACCCTGTAATAGGAGTTAGAATTGTACTTTCTTGCTGGTGATTATTTTAGAAGGTCGCGAGGTCCGTGACCAACTGAACCGTGTAGGGGTATAAAGTATGTGCATGGCGGTGGATATGGATGAAGCTACTTCGACATCTGTCTATGATATGCTAGATTGACAGATAAGTGAGACAGACAGATATGTGACTCACTTAGTATAGTACTACACAATATAGTTATTTTTTGCATACTGTATTATGTGGTAAAATGGGCGCATTTATATCCTAGAGGCTGTTTTTTTTTTTGTTGCTGGGGGCGGGGCGATCGGGTTGATGGGGGCGGGGCGATCGGTTTGCTGGGAGAGGGGCGATAAGGTTGCTGAGGGCGGGGTTTACAGTGGGGGGCCCAGGTGCTTCAGCTGTATGGGGCCCTGAAATTTCTGTTGGCGGCCCTGACCAAGAGACACTTGTTTGTACGCAGAGCAGATAAAGTCATTTTTATATCTTGACCAAGGCAATATCAAAGGAATAATGTATTAAGTAAAGACCTTCATTTCCTGTTCCCTACATGTTAAAAGTAAGTCTTTGTAGTGAGAAAACTCCTTTAGTGATGCATTATGTTACTGTATTTCCTGCAGTTGTTAAAGGGGTTTTGCCATGATGTAATGTTGACGTGGGATCCTCCAAATGGGTATTTAATCACGTTTCTAAATATATGTGATTACAAAAATTGCAGTCTGAGAGAGCTACAGGCTGCCTTACCTGCCCTTAGTTACTTAAAAGCTTCTATTAGATATGACCTGACAAGAGCTGCTGGCCGGGCTTGCACAGATCACACTTCTTATCTGATGAGAGGGAGCTGAAGAAGTTTTCAAGGCACCGGGTAGAAATATGTTGTCTTTAGTATACAGAATCCACTAGTTGTAATGTGATTATCTGAATAGAGCCCTGCTTTATCTGATGACAGAGAGCATGAAGAAGCTTTCAAGCTGCTGTGGAGAAAAGGTGTTGTCTTTTGTATACAGAATCCACTATTTTGTAGTTTGAATTATTTGATGTGAAACATTTCACACGATCCCTTATGCACGGCTCTGTGCTCTGGCTGTGTCTCTCTCTCTTTCAACTCAGCTTGGCTTGTTTACATTTGATTCTAAGCAGATAAGGCACGTCCTGGCAAAACCCCTTTAAGTGATAAGAGAGCTGGCCCACTCATGGTAGGTACTCCAACAAACAACAAGCAGATTCAAATGTTGCAAAAGGTTACCAAACATTTATTGACAGTCCCATTAAATATAAGACCACATCTGTAACATCCCTTACTTGCGTTAAGTTGTGTTGGCAATCCATAGTAGGTGGCAGGAACATACAAAAGCATTTTTCCCAACTGCGATGCTGCGAACCGCATAGCCGGAAAACTCCATTTGGAATGAAACCCAGTTCTGACAGGCGGGCGTGGCGCAGGGCGTTGGCGCGACGTTTCGGGGGGACCTCCCCCTTCTTCAACCCAGCTCTGCAAGCTTACCCATGCTATTTATAGGTAAGAAACAGGAGTATGCAATCTACACCTCCACAATATAATAAGGTAAAACCTACTACGACAATATTTATCGTTTTTAAAAAGGCTCTGAGGCCCCAATTTTTCATTCATGCCAGCTGGCGCTAGTGTGTTCATTTATGGGTTTCCATCTTGCTCATGTTGCAGGGGGAGCTTTTCAATTGATTCACCTTCCCTAAACATTAACTTCCTCCAATACAGCCCATCTCAGCTCGGGACACATTGTGATTTTTTTCCCTAAAAAATGTCTGGCTATGCTCGTCTCCCCAAAAACCTCTTACCTCCCTCATTTTTTCTCTACAGTTTTATTCTTTAATGCCAATCTGATTTACTACGGTGCTCAATTGAAGCCTGATTTTTAACTCCTCTTTGTCGGGCCCCCGTATCCCTTCCCGCATGGGCACTTCAATATAAAACAGCGTTTTTTGTATCACATGTGAACGCTCCTTTTAATAGGTATATCAATTCCCTTTGTTGGATGTGATATGTGTGAACCTTGTATTATTGCACTACAGTTCTGGCAATTTTTACAGGGATATGCCCCCTTACTTTCAGATTAAAAAATGGCCCTTTTGGCTGTTGCCCTTTGAGTCACTTTTTACTATTTGACAAACCTATAGAAACGTCCCTTACGGTACTTTAAAAATAGGTGGACCCCTTAAATGTTTTACCAAACCTGCTATCGCTTCTCAATATACTCCAATTTTTTTTTGATTATTCTCTTTATCATCTCACTATGAGCATCATAATGCTGACAAAAGCGAGAATTCCCCTCCTTACCTTTTTTCTTTTCCCTACTGAATAAGACAGAGCGATCTATTTCACATATGTTTTGTGCTATCCCTTCCATAGGGTTTCCCTGTCATATCCTCTTTCCTCAAACTTTTTTATTTTTTCTCTGACTTTGTTCTTGGTATATTTGTTTAGTAGAACAAATTCGCCTCACTCTTGTAAGTTGACCTTTTATTATGCCATCAAAATGTTTTTCCCGCATGATGTCTATTTTTGTGAAAATCATTATTTTTGTCAGTTGGCTTAGTTAATAAACTAGTAACAAACCCATCCGAGGTTTTTCTGACCTATACATCTAGGAAGGTGCGGTAGCCAAAAACCGTATGCAATTAAGATATATTAAAAGAAAAAATTCGAAGACAGCCGATTTTTTTAGAGCAGCGCAATCAAAGTGGGGAAATGGACTCTGGAGGCAGCTCTGGTCCAAACCAACGCGACAAACGCACTGCGGTAAAAGCAAAGAAAAAAAAAACGACACAGGATACAGGGGGAAATTGTTGGTTAACATCTCTCACAAAGAATTGACTGATGCCCAAAAGGCCATTATTGATAAAGGATTAAACTTTGTCCCTGTGAATGAAGTGTCCCTTTTTGACTTTAATGTTGATTTTTTTAAATTTTGTAGATCGATACGTATTAAAATGTTTTTTTCAGGATGTTAAAAAATCAATAGGTGAGGAGAGGGAGGTCCCTAAAAAATTATACAGGAAAAGTCAGCTTGATCCAGAAGTTAATAGTGTTGCTCTGGATGCTTTTATACAAGTAGTAACCACAGAGGTAACAAAAGAATGGGATAATTGCCAGGGTAAAAAGAGATATAACACCCACTAAGGAGGAGACAGTAGCTTTACAACAGATAAGGAAAGGATAACACAATTTATAGTCAAGAAAGCTGAAAAGGGGGGGGGGCCACGTTGTCCAAGATAGAGTACAGTATATAAATGAGGCCAATACACCAATTGAGTGACCATACTATATATAAAAAAGCTTGATGTGAAATCCCACTGTAGAGTACAGTAAAATGATTGAGATGGTTCTTACTGAAGCTCTAGAAAAAGGAACTTATCAACTGATAAAATCAAAGATATGTTATCATGTAAATATCCACGGGTCCCAATCCTATACCTCGTCCCAAAAATTCAAAAAATCACTTACCAATCCCCCGGGACGACCCATCGTCTCGGGAATTGGTTCCTTTTAGAACCAATAGTTTACGTATGTAGACACGTATCTGCAAAAGCGGTAAGGAGGGACACACAGGCACTAAGAGACACAGGTCATTTTTAAAGAATTTTAGACTCACTGACAGTTTGTAGAAGATTGTATCATGTGTACTTTAGATGTAAATCCCTATTTACCTCTTCCCCACATAGAGAGGGGATGCAGGCGGCAAGAGACGGCTGGGAGAAGATCCCACTTGAGCAACCAAAAAATCATTTTCTCATGACATTGTTGGACATTGTTCTAACAAAGAATTATTTTAGATTCGGGGAAGAAATGTACTTACAGACGCAAGGCACCTCGATGGGGTCGCCGGTTGCGCCGAGTTACGCTAGTACGTTTATGGCAGCACTGGAAAAAACAGTATATTTTTAAAAACTCAAAGGGACCACAATGTGATGGCCTGGTATCGGTATGTGGATGACATCTTTGTCCTGTGGAAGGGTACTGAAAAAAACACTTGAAACATTTGTAGAAAATATCAATGGGATTCTCCTCTTATGAGTTTACCGCCACAGTAGACAGAGATGTCATCCACTACCTAGATGTTTAGGTCAGAAAAAACCTCGGATGGGTTTGTTACTAGTTTTTTTCACTAAGCCAACTGACAAAAATAATGTTTTGCACAAAAAAGACCATCATGCGGCAAAAACATTTGATGGCATAATAAAAGGTCAACTTACAAGAGTGAGGCGAATTTGTTCTAATAAACAAATATACCCAAAAACAAAGTCAGAGAATAATAAAAAAGTTTGAGGAAAGAGGATTTTGACAGGAACCATATGGAAGGGTAGCAAAAAACATATGTGAAAAAGATCGCTCGTCTTATTCAGTAGGCAAAAGAAAAAAGGTAAGGAGGGAATTCTCGCTTTTGTCGCACTTATGATGCCATAGTGAGATGATAAAGAGAATAATCAAAAAACATTGGAGTATATTGAGAAGCGGGTAGCAGGTTGGTAAAACATTTAAGGATCCACCTATTTTTACGTACCGTAAGGGACGTACTATAGGTAGTCAAATAGTAAAAAGTGACATCAAAGGGGCAACAGCCAAAAAAGGGCAATTTTTGAATCCTGAAAGTAAGGGGACATAATCCCTGTAAAAAATTTCCAGAACTGTAGTTTCAATAATTACAAGGTTCACACATATCACATCCAACTAAGGGAATTGATATACCTATTAAAGGAGCGTTTCACATGTGATACAAAAAACGCTGTGTATATATTGAAGTGCCCATGCGGGAAGGGATACGTGGGCCAGACAAAGAGGAGTAAAAAAAATCAGGCTCAATGAGCACCGTAGTAATATCAGTTGGCATTAAGAATAAAACTGTAGAGAAAAATTTAGGGAGGTAAGAGGTTTGGAGAGACGAGCATAGCCAGACATTTTTTAGAAAACAATCAAAAATGTGTTTGAGCGAGATGGGCTGTATTGGAGGAAGTTAAAGTGAGGGAAGGTGAATCAATTGAAAACTCCTCTTGCAACATGAGGCAAGATGGATCTATAAGATTGAACACACTGAGCCCAGCTGGCATGAATGAAAATTGGGGCCTCAGAGCCTTTTTATGAAATGTATAATATTGTCGTAGTAGGTTTTTACCTTATTATATTGTGGAGGTGTAGATTGCATACTCCTGTGCTTACCTATAAATAGCATGAGGTAAGCTTGCAGAGCGTGCTTGAAGAAGGGGGAGGTCCCCCGAAACGTCGCGCCACGCCCTGCGCTACGCCCGCCTGTCAGAACTGTTGCATTCCAAGATGGAGTAGCCGGGCTATGCGGTCGCAGCATCGCAGTTGGTAAAAATGCGTTTGTATGTTCCTGCCACCTACTATGGATTGCCAACACAAATTAAACGCAAAATAACGGGATGTTACAGATGTGGTCTTATATTTAATGGGACTGTCAATAAATTTTTTGGTAACCTTTTTCCAACATTTGAATCTGCTTGTTGTTTGTTGGAGTACTGAATTGAAGGTTGAGGAGCCTTCACACAGCAGAGACTATTAGGTGGTGGAGACATTTTGGAAACTGCTACAGCATTTAAGGAATTGCCACTCATGGTAGGTAACAGCTGTTGCTAGATGTTGCTAGTGGCCACGACTTGAGATAGCATTGATGCCAGCCTGTAAACCCCTTAGACTCTTGCACATGATTCTGGTTCTGGTCTTTGATTGCCCTCCTTTTCACTGTCTTTTTTGTGCTGATTGGTTGTCATGGCAGCCAGAGGCCTAATAAAGGCCTCCAAAATTGCCATATTACTTCTCCTGTTACATGCTCCCAGTGTAATGTTAATGTAATATAAGGATGTAATGGGAGAGCCATTATTACTATTACAGGACAGTGTACAAACGATAGAGGTCAAGTACCCTAGAGAGAATGCAAGTATGGTAAAGCCGCATTCATAAAAGTCAAATCTATTGAAATGTAGCACCATTTATCGAATAGAGTGAACACTAGTGTTGAGTGAACAGTAGAAATTTCTAGTTCGACTAGAACCTCGAACTTTTGTGAGTTCGGTTCGAAGTTCTATTCAAACTCGAACTTCAAACCTTATTAAAGTCTATGGGAGAAGATGTTCTGGTTAATTTTTATACCTATACAAGTGAGGAGAAGCTGGAAGTTCCATCCATAACAGTGAACTGGATAAGTGAGACAACTTAGTGAAGAAAATTTGGCTTTAAGAGAGACAGAAAAAATTGAGAGGCTAAAATACTTCATTCCTTTCAGTGGCTAACTGAAAAGATGAGGACAGCTTGCAAGCAGGTGCGTAGGAGGTACAGTGGTAACAGCTGCTATGGGGTCCTTTAGACACATAGGAGATTTGGAGATGGTGTCTTATACAATTACTGAATCCCCCGCAAAAACTGAACTTTTAGGCACTGAGTATGATTTAGCAAATCCAAGCACTCCGTATAATATATATCCATGTATATGAGAGTTAGGTATTATGTAAACCTGCAAATGTCTCCAATTAACAGCTTCTGGGTGTGGGAAAAATGCAGCCAGCAATACCAAACTCCCTAATTATTGATGTCTATGGAGAGGAAAATGCTATCTAACTAATAGCAGTCTGTACAGTACAGAGAATGAGCTGAAAATGGTGTTCACAAGGCAATACAGTGAAATATATATAACATGGTCATGTGATTTTAGCAGCCAATGAGAGCCCTACATCTCAGCGATGACGTTTTTGACACTTATCTGTGCTCTGCACTGATTGGAGGACCGCCAGAAGTGCAGAAAGGTGATTGGATAACCGGCAAAAGTGCAGAAAGCTGCTGAAAATTAAACTGAAAATGGCATGCCGAACTATAACTTATTTGAACGAACAGTAAAATGTTCAGTTCGAGTTCTAAAAATTCAAGAAGTTCTACTAGAACTTAACTTTTCTAGAACAGTTCGATCAACACTAGTGAACACCATTGTTATTTTGCATCCCCCCAAAAAATAAGAAAATTAGTGGTCAAAAAGTAGCATGTATCCCATAATGATACCAATAGAAGCTACAGCCTGCAAAGAAATGAGCCCTCACTCAGGTCCATAAATAGAAAAACAGTTATCAGTCATAGAAAATGACACTGCAGCACAAATGTAAAACTTTTTTTTTTTCCAGAAAAGCATTAACCCTTTAAGGCACCTTGACGTTCCTGTACGTCATGGTGCAGAGACAGGGTGACAGCTCAGTGCTAATTGCTGTTTCTGACAGCTTAACAGCACAGCTACACAGCAGGGGATCAATCACGGCAGCTCCTTGCCTATGATCACTGGGATTGGTCAGTCAGTCTGCTGACTCACCAATTACAGCTGATCCACGGTCCCAGGCTCTGATCTCCTCTGTTTTCAGTGAGACACTGAGGAGATCAGATTACAGGGCTGCTTTCTAGTGTCCCATGCTGTGATCTGGGCTGTCACAGCCTGAAATACTTTATTAGCCTCCCCACTGCCTAATCACTTCACTGCTCCTGTGATCTATTTGTGGCAGCTGTCTGATCAGACAGTTTGCCACTTTCAAGTTCCAGCAATTTTCTGCCAGTGATCATCACTGGCTCACACAGTCAAAAACGCACAAAAAAAATAACCCTGTGATTGTCAAGTCCCTGTTCCCCTCACTCATATTGTTATAGCTGTCTGATCAGTTAAAAAGACAGTTTGTAACTTCTGTTCCCACATCTGTCACTGCCCATCACTAACCCAATAAAGCGTTAACCCCTTCTCCTCTGTCAAGTATTCAACTTATCCTTTATTTTCTTATATATATATATATATATATATATATATATATATATATATATATATATATTTTATAGGTACGAACAAAAAATCCACTTACATCATATGTTGAAGGGACAATAGCTTACAATTAAAAGTTTGTTGGTGACGTTTCATAAAATATAAAAAGAATTTTTAAAAAATCAAAACATTTTATAAAAATACAAAAAAATTAGTTTAGTTATTTAGCACATTGGTTGAGTTGAGTGAGAGGGCTTTTACAAAAAATAAAAAAAATAATAATAAAAAAAATACAAAAAACTTAGTTTAGTTATTCAGGGTGTTCGTTAAGAGTGATCATAGCATACAAATAAGTTGGGGGGGACAAGGCTTTTATTTAAAAAAATAAAAATTTAAAAACTATAAAAAAAGTTTAGTTATTTAGGAAGTTCGTTAAGGGTGATCGTAGCATACAAATAATTTGGGGTGACAAGGCTTTTATTTAAAAAAAAAAAATTACAAAATGTAATTTTTCATTTTTATGGCACAATGCTAAAAACTTCTGTGAAACACTTGTGGGGCTAGTATACTCACAATACCACTAGTTGTATTCCATGAGGAGTTTAGTTTCCAAAATTAGATCTCTTTAGAGGACTTTATTAAGTTTTAGTAAGAAAGTGTGTTAGAAATCCTGAAATGGGGCCTGAAAAATATTCTAAAACAAGAAGGTGCTCCTTCAATTCTGAGGCCTGTGGAAGAGTCAAAAAGCGCATATGGGCCACAAGTGGGATATTTCTAAAAACTGCATAATAAGGAGAATCATCATTGAGTTGCAATTTCTTGGTAAAATCTACGGGGTTCCAATGAATAATGAACAAAAATCGGAAATCTACAAAAAAATTAAAATTTTTAAATTTCACCTTCACTTTTCATAAATTTCTACGAAATACCTAGAGGGTTAATAAACTTCCTAAATGATGTTTTGACTATTTTAAGGGGTGAAGTTTCTGAAATGGAGTCATTTATGGGGGTTTCTAACATACAAGCCCCTCAAAACCACATCAGAAGTGGCCTGGTTCCAAAAAAAATCTGTTCTGCAAATTTTTTTGAAAATGTTAAAATTTGCTACTAAATTTCAAAGCCCCGATATGTCTTAAAAAATAATAGGATGTTTAAAAAAGTCATGCCAAAACAAAGTAGACATATGGTAGATGTTCATTATTTACTACTTTGGTGTGACTATGTGTCTTGCACACAGAAATTTTTAAACTTTGAAAATGGCAAAGGATTTTATCAACCAAAATTAATTGCTAAATTAAAGAACAATGTGTCACGCGAAAACAATCTCTGAATCACATGGATAGGTAAAAGTACTGAAAAGTTATTCACAGATAACGTGGCACATGTCAGATTTGAAAAAAGGGCTTGGTCCTTAACTCTAAAACAGGCTTAGACCTTAAAGGGTTAAACACAATCAAAACTAAAACTATTTGATATGACCGGAGTCATATTGACCTGTAGCATAGTCTCCAAAAAATTGGGAATCTCGCAAGAGAACAGAGAGTGACTTTTGATCACTATATTTACTATTTTTCCATAGACAAACTTAAACTCTATCAGTTCTCTATCTGTAAAATACTAAAACATAACTTTTATTATGTATAACTCTTAACCTCTATACACACTATTTAAAAACCTGATTTCTAACCTCATCATTTAACCCTTTTTGCTTCTGAATGAAGGAATAGCTCCTTTTCTATTATCAAGTCTGGTGGAGCACCACCTATTAACAGGAAAGCCTTATATATACAGCAATTTACTAGCTCCAGTAAGGGATCCCAAGCCTACTACTTGGGCAGTCGTCCCTAATCTCACGGACACAAAACAAATAAGGCCCCATTGTAACACCCCTGCAGCATTTGACATTTATATACAGAGGTGAGAAATCACAATTTAAAACGTCATATCTGACCTGTAGAACACAGATAGCAGGTAATTCATATTGAAAAGTTAACTCTATAAAAATGAATGCCCCCATTTTTTTTTTTCACATTCCACAAAGAACTTTTTTTTTTATTTCCCACTACAACATGTGGTATGGTCACTAGTATCTTGTCCTGTGAAAGTAAAATACTCATATGGCTATGTAGATGAAAAGATAAAAAGTTATGGCTCTTTGAAAGTGAGGAGGAAATAAAGAATATAGCTTAAATAAAAATCATCACAACATAAGGAGGTTAACATGACTGAAATGTACGCTGGCATATACAGGCCAATGTTTGAGGATATTCACATCTAAGTATCACACCCCTTTGGTAAATATCTGAATTGTTGTAGAAACAAGTAGTTTGTATTCATTATTATGGTTTTGTTCATCAACTAAAGGAGCTTGATGTATTGCTAAATGCTGTTGAGGGGAAATTCACTTTAATACATTTCACTGATTATGTACTGTTTTCTCTAAACTGTAAAAGTCAGTTGCTTTTGTTTCAGAGAGTGGATGGAGAGGAATAAAAATATGACTGAGAGGTTGAATGACATGCACATATTCTGTAGCAGGGTTATCCCAGGAGGTTGGTTGATCAACAATTTAAGATAAAAGCTATTTAGAATTTGATTACACATTATCCACACAAACAAACAGCAATGTTATGCCCTTTTTGTAATGATGTAGGTTGACATGGGCGGCAACAAAACTTAGAATGGAAATAAAGCCAACCAGCAGTTGCTGCAAGTAATTTGAAGTGTGTATAAAAAATGTAGGGACTTAACAATAGATAATGGATAACAAGGCAGACAATAACAAGGGCATGGATGGGGATAGAAAGATAAATGACTGATATCCAGAAGCAAGATACCAAAAAATATCTGACTCTAACAACCAGCTATCCCTAACCCTATCCCTAACCTGTCCTTAACACCGGACCCCTTCTGGCCCTATTCTACCCCTGAAAATATCCCTAACAATGTCCCTTAGCTACACTAAACCCAGGCCAAGGTAGCACAGAACAACAAAATAGAACTCAGGAATATAACACACTGACACAGGGCAAAATAGAAGCAACAGAGAACTAACAACAAAGAGGACTCGAACTTCCTGTGAACAGAAAACTAACTACAACAGGACTGAATGCTAGAAACAGAATGCAATAAGATCACAAGACAAAAGCTCTTAGCTAACAGTATACTCAGCATCAGCCACCAAGTTAGGCTCAGCTTTATAGAGGGCTAACAAAAAAAAACATTCCCAATAATAAAGCTCACATGTGCCATATGGTCAGCTGTTAGTCCAGACAGTTGTTTGAGGCAGTTGCATAGTAAGCAGGATAAGACAAAATGGCAGAAGGATTCAGATACTTAAACCATAGAGCAGGGGTGTCAAACTCATTATCAGTGAGGGTCACATCAGCATTATGGTTGCCCTTAAAGGCCATTTGTAATTGTAACTATAAGTCTGTAACTGCTCCTTAACATATTGTTAAATAACCTGCGCTGCCAAATGCACCAAATGGAAATGCCTCAGCAGGTTTTCTGTGGTGTAAGGATCTTATCTCTGGATTGCCAATAAAGTAGTTTAATTTGTTACAACAGAGATGTTATGGTGCAACTCATAGTCAGTAAAAGGCAAAGATATAATTTAATAGCCAGCCTCTTCCAGCACTGAGCTTTCTACCTTGGACGTAGGCTAAGGCACCTGGTTCAGCTTGTCAGAGCTGTGATACCGCTTGTAAATCGCTGAATATAGTGGTGTGGAGGTGCACACTAAACCCTTCGAATCAAAGGTGTCTTCTTCTCTGTGTGCTGGTGCTACTGCCTCTGCCATGTGCTGGCTGTGTCTTGTGGGGTAAATGGAGAGGCCAACCATGTCCGACCAGACCCTGGAGATTCCTGCTTGCTGTGTCTAAACTTTCACAGGCAGCATAACTCAAGGCCTAATTTGGATCTTGAGTGGGCCATAGATATTTGAAAATCAGAGCTTTAGCAAACCAAGAGCTCAGTGAATGATAGTTTTCATACAAGCTCGCTGAGGGTATACACCAAACTGGAGGCACTACTGGTCTTAACAGAGGGATTATCAAATATGATTCTAAGTCAAATTTATCCTGCTAACCAAGGATACTTATTTATCGTGGAGTAAATTCTTATTGGATGCATGTAATCCTAAATCAGACTAGTTTATATTATTTGTTGCCTGTTAATTTAACTGGACCAAATGATTGTCTAAGAGACCGCTCAGTAGTTTAATTGTTTTTGCATATTACAAGTGTATGTTTGTGACTGTTTATTGCATGGGCAGATGTAGCAAGCACAAAATGAACAATTGCCACATTGTGGTAATAACACTGAGTTCTAATACTAAAGGTGACATATATGTACGGGGCTTAGCCTGTTATCTGGTGTCTTTTCAAAACAAAAACTGCCGCAGCCCAGTGCGCTCAATGCATGAGCAGGCGCACTCCATAATAAGAATGAAGAGCCCATGGAACTTTGTAATGCGCCTGAGACCATTACAAACGTGTTGGAGGCGTGTCGCACAAGACTACAAGTCTTTAGTACGGCAAATCCAGGCACATTACTGCTGGAACAGGTAGACCAATTTAAAAGTGGTCATAGATTCAGGCGTAGTCTACGCCACTAATGCACGCAATGAAATTGGCACATGGGTGCCAAAAATCGTACATTTCGCCCTATATGTTGCCCTTAGTGTATAAATGGTAAACTATGTAAATAGCATGCCTTAAGTGGGGCAGGATATGTTGGTCCTTTGGATGGGTCTCATGCACCATAGAAACATGCACACAGCTGTTCATTACAATTGGAGGCATTATTTAATGCTGACCAGTGAGATGTAATGTTATCCCCTGAAGAAGTCATTCCTATAAAATGCATATAGATACCAGGCTGTACTTTAATTCCTCGGTAGGAGCTATTTATAATATTTGCACATATTTCATTGTCCACTATGACTATTTACATTTTAATTGTTTTTGTGTGTATCTAAACATTTGGCAGAACTACCCATTGTTACTATTCATTGTCAGATATGCTAACAATACTGTGCCTGACTTTTTGTTGACTACTCCTGCTTAACTTTTAATGTTTTAATTGAAATATTTAATAAAGTAATTTAATAGAATACTTGCTCTCGTATGTTCTTGTTCTATTAAATGTGCTGCACGTGTGACTGTTTATTGCAAGTATAGCTGTAGTAAGCACAAAGGGCCATGAAAGTTAATGGAACCAGTAAAACTTAGTAACTTTATTAATTCTTCTTAAAAACAACAACAGACATTTAAACTGTATGTTACAGCGTGTCAGATGTATTGTTAAAATAGAAGATGAATACTCAGGTTTATGTTGAGGCTGCCCGTGCTATTCAAAGTATTAGTTCATCTATTTGCTCCCAGATCGGTGAGCAGGAGACGCCGCCATCCAGAGCGGAGCTGGACACACAGCCAGTGCGACGTTTCGGGGATCGCTCCTCCCCTTCCTCAAGCATACACGTCTTAGAGTACCTCCTCCTTAAAATGGTAAGTAAAAACAATTTAACCCTATAATCATAACAGGGAAATGAAAATTACAGAAACATTCTATGGTTAAAACTCGTGTTCAAACCCTTGGGGGTAATCGATTCTAGAGTAGCAATCCAATAAGCTTCTTTTTTAAGCAAAGCAATTGCTGCAGACGATTTTTCACTATCCCAGACTTTTTCCAAGACACACCAGCGTAGCTTGCACACATCGTGGCGAACCTCGGCGAAGTGTCTTGCTACAGTAGTCTCTCCATTTTTTATATTCTTGTTTAGCTTGTTCACATTCCTTTGCATCAACACCCTGTTTTTTAGCCTGTCTAATTGCTGCCCTATGTTCAATGATCCTGATTTTTACTGGTCTTGCGGTTTGTCCGACATAGACAAATCCCCAGGGACATTTTAACATATAGACAACATGGTCGCTATCATAAGTATGGAAGCTCTGAATTTTAATTGAATGGCCTTTAGTCGGATGCTGTATTGTTTCCCCTTTGATAATATATGCACAATTCTGGCATTCTGGCCCTCGTACTATTTAACAGACTTTGTTTTCTCAACATTTTAGGTTTTCTTAAATCAGTAGATGTCAATTGTTGCCCTAAAGTTCTCCCTTTGCGGTATATCCAACATGGATGATCTCTAAAAAGATAGCCGAAATTAGCATCACTACATAAAAACCTTCCAATGTTTAAGTATATTTTGTCTGATAAGTCCAGCATGTCTATCAAAAAAGGATGTATAGATAAACGCGTGTCTTGTTTTCTCTTTTGTCTATCTTGTGGGCACAATAATCTTTCTCGCGTTAGAGCCAACACCACTAGACCAATTTTTCTCAATTCTACTTCATCATAACCTCTTTCCTTAAGTCTGTTAAGTAGTACGAGGGCAGGTACTTTTTCCTGTTTAAAATGCCAGAATTGTGCATGTATTATCGAAGGGGAAACAATACAACATCAGACTCAAGGCCATTCAATTAAAATTCAGAGCTTCCATACTTATGATAGCGACCATGTTGTCTATATGTTAAAATGTCCCTGCGGATTTGTCGATGTCAGACAAACCGAAAGACCAGTAAAAATCAGGATCAATGAACATAGGGCAGCAATTAGACAGGCTAAAAAACAGGGTGTTGATGCAAAGGAATGTGAACAAGCTAAACAAGAATATAAAAAATCTTATGGAGAGACTACTGTAGCAAGACACTTCGCCGAAGCTTGCCATGATGTGTGTGAGCTACGCTGGTGTGTCTTGGAAAAAGTCTGGGATAGTGAAAAGTCATCTGCGGCAATTGCTTTGCTTAAAAAAGAAGCTTATTGGATTGCTACACTTGAAGCGCTTACACCCAAGGGTTTGAACGAGAGTTTTAACCTTAGAATGTTTCTGTCATTTTAATTTCCTCGTTATGATTATAGGGTTAAATTGTTTTTACTTACCTTTTTAAGAAGGAGGTACTCTAAGACGTGTATGTTTGAGGAAGGGGAGGAGCGATCCCCGAAATGTTGCACTGGCTGTGTGTCCAGCTCCGCTATGGATGTTGGTGTCTCCTGCTCACCAATCTGGGAGCAACTTGATGAACTAATGCTTTGAATGGCACGGGCAGCCGCAACATAAACCTGAGTATTCAGCCTTTATTTTGACAATGCATCTGACACACTGTGACGTACAGTTTAAATGTCTGTTGTTGTTTTTAAGAAGAATTATTAAAGTTACTAAGTTTTACTGGTTCCAATAACTTTCATGGACACTGTATGAGCGGGTTGGGGTGATCCCGTGTTTTGAACCAGGTGGCGAATCTCGGTTAATACAGTTTGGATACACGGGCTAATTATATTTATGTAAGCACAAAGGGCGACATCCTTATATGAATACTCCATTGTTTTGCTGTATTTTGTGTCAAAAGAACTGTTGACACCCTATTCTCTATATAAATGAACTGTAATACACCAAAACTAGGTGCATTATACGCCAGGCACTAAACATTTGAATGTGCCCAAAGCAGGCGCATTAAATAAGCTGGCAATGATACACTATGTGCCAGATTATGTAATGCGCCTACATAGGCACATCAGTTTTACAATGCAAGGTAGACAATACGCCAGATTTTTGACAGGTTCTTTCATTCAGGTGCACTTTACACTGATTTAATGCACATTAAAACTAGCGTGGTGGCGCTTATTTTTGAACATGTAGCCCAAAATGAACAACTGGTACAGATATGTTAATAACATTGAGTAACTATTGAATACTTAGTGTATGAATGGCATACTACATAAACAGCATGGGCACTTTAAGTTAAAGGGCTTTCTCATCATGCAGTTTCACAATCACAGCCAGCTTTTCTTTTACTCTGACTTTGTTACACAGTGGGGGGTTCTATAGCAGTGATTAGCATATTTAGCTTCTCTTTCACTAGCTGAAACATTGCAAAGACAAAGGGCAGGAGAATGTATCTTCAGTAACAAAAGCTACAGGTGCTGTTAGGACTGAAAACAAAACAAATTGTAAGAGATAATTAGTCTGCTCAGAGTGAGCTCACAAACCATGGTGACTTCACTCCCTGCTCTTTGCTGTCCTCAGATAGCAGAGATATGGATGGGTAATCATAGAAACCTGTGTGCAATCAGAACAAATAAAATCTCTCTTGTCTCCAGACAAAAGTAAAATCAAAAGACTAATGTATTTGGAAAAAGTCTTCAATTATCTGTCTCTACATATTGAAAGCTAATCTTTGTGGTGAGAAAACCCCTTTTACTCGTGGTTGTGAGATAATCCTGTTCTATGGAAGACTTGATAAGAGCTATAGTCAAGGATTGTTTAACCTAGGGGCTTGAGGTGGCCACTGAACAAGTTTGTTCTTAAAATGTGAATGTCCCAATTGGATAGCAAGAGTACTGGAACCCTACCTTGAACGTAGCGCCCATGTATAAAAGAATTGGGAAACTTAAGAGTCTGAAGGAATCAAATATCATTTATCCCACACCTACATGGCATTATAACAACTAGTCTACAACCATATACTATAGAACAGTGACACAATAAAATTAATAATCATTCTTAAGTTAGTCTGAAAAACGTTCCGAAACATGTATCTAAAAGACGCTTGTAAACACAGCCTGGAATGATGAAACAAATGTGAGAATTGCAAACTGCTCTATCTCCTGCCTGAAAGAAAAGGGGGAGCATAGAGTATAAGTGTGTGTAATATAGGTGGGAGGAGTGGATCTGGTAGCCAAATTGATGTAGTAATTGCCCAGATCCTTCACAGAGAGCTATCACTGGGAAAGAAGTAGAGAAGAGCTCAGACACCCTCACATAGCTCAGAGGGAGTGAGAGGGAGACAATGAGAACACAGACACAATCTGCCAGCACCTGCACATAGAGCGATCACTGTGAGAGAAGCAGAGAGAAGCACAGACAGCCTCACACATCTCAGAGGGAAGTGTGCACAGAGAGTGCAGGAGAGCCAATCACAGCACAGGGTGTGTGTCCCAACCAGGATTAATTTAAATATGAGACAGCCAACCACAGAAAAGGGGGCGTGGCCCGACCTCAGGCTGCTGTAAAGCTCTACACACATTAGCTAATAGCTGCTATACTAAATGATTTTGGTAATACAAACCAATTGCAAAAAGTACTTATTTTTACTGTCCCCATCATTACAAATACGATGTTTATAGCGAGAAAACCCCTTTAGCCCCTTCCCGACATTGGAAGTACCTTTACGTCACAGCAGGAAGTGTCTTCCAGAAAATGGACATATCAGTACGTCCTGGACACAGTTTGGGCTCTCAAGCGGGGACCACACGATAGTGACATGGGACCAGCTATATATTTCTCAAAAGGGTGTAGTTTCCAATATAGGATCTTTCTAGTGGTGTTAATCAAACCTGGAATGGCGAATAAATAAAATCGTATTGAAAATGAGACACCAGAGTCCAGTAGGTGCTCCTTCTACTATGAGGCTTGTGGTTGAGTTAAATAGCGCACTAGGGCCACATATGGGATATCTCTAAAAATGGCAGAATCTGGGGCATCGATGTTGAGTTGCATTTCACTGGTCACATCATCGTGTTTCAGTGAATAATGGATAAAAATGTAAACTCTGCAAAAAAAAAGTTAAATTTTCAAATTTCACTTTCACTTTGCTTTAATTTCTGTTAAATACCTAATGTGTTAATAAACTTTCAAAACATGGTTTCAAATACTTTATGTGGTGTATTTTCTTAGATGGAGTCATTTATGGGGTTATCTAACATACAGGCCTCTCAAAGCCAGGTCAGAAGTGGATTGGTCCCTAAGAAAATAAATTTGTGTTGCAAATTTTCTTGAAAATGTGAAAAATTACGACTAAATTTCTAAGTCCTCTAACGTCATAAAAAGAAAGACATTTAAAAAATGATGTCAACCTACAGTAGAAATGTGGTAGATGCTAGTTATAAACTGTTTTGAGTGGAATAACTGTTTTGTAGTGTTGAGCGATTTTTATCGACAAAGTTGAAATCGGCAAGGTTTTTATGGTGATCGAAATTTCCAGATCATGCGATAATTAAGGTTAAAATCTGTGCATCATCTATTAAGATCGCGCCTTTTTCGGCGCTTCCTGTAATTTTGGCGGCCAGCAAATGAGATTACAGAATAGAGCAGGGTGAGATGTGTGTGCGACGTCATGACTGGGATGTGTATGGTTGCGATTGGCTGGAAAAATCACATGACCTCGTTTTACATAGAACAGCGTTTCCTGTTTCAGCCTCAGTGTCTCTCAGCGTCTCATAGGGATAGGACCTGCGCTCTGCCTGTGGCCAAACAGCTCAGCGAAATTAGTCTATTTCTGCACAGAGAAACCTCTACTATTAGCTGTGATCCTTCCAATTTAGTTAGATTAGAGATTTGAACATTTTATGTAGTTAGCTAGCGAATTTTAACCCCTTCACGACCTTGGCCGTATCCATACGTCCAGGTGGTTTGGGGGTTCACGCACCTGGACGTATGGATACGTCCAGAGGATCGCGCGAACTCTAAGGCAGAGTTCGCGCGATCGGCGCGGGGTGTCAGCTGTATATTACAGCTGACATCCCGCAGCGTCGGCCCCGACCCCGGATCGCTCCGGGGGGGGGCCGGTTAACCCCTTAATTATCGCGACGATCGGGTCGCAATAATTAAGAGAGACGCAGGAGGAGATCGCTCCTCCTGCGTCTCTGTCGGCGGCAGCAGCGCACGGATCGGGCGATCCGTGCAGCTCCTGCCTCCCTACAGACACCACGGAAGGCAGAGAATGCCTTCCGGGTTGTCTATGACGTCACGACGCCCGGCCGTGCCCTGTGGGCATGACCCGGCATCGTGACTGACAGTTACCATAGGAACCAGTCATAGCAACAAGCTATGCACTGATTCCTATTGAATGAGAGATCTAAAGATCTCTCATTCAAATCCCCTATGGGGAAAAGTAAAAAAAATAACGTGAAAAAGTAAAAAAAAGTGAAAAACATGTAAAACACAAACACAAAAAATAAAATAAAAATACGTACACCGCCCTTTTCCCCTTTACAACGGCAA
>JAODAL010058957.1:0-21782 GCA_025379985.1 Phyllomedusa bahiana | reverse complement strand
TAAGATGGAAAAAATGACAAAATGGGGGGTGATTTGAACGTTTATTTTTTTTTTTTACACTTTAAAACGTTTTTTTTTACTTCAACTTTGAGTCCCCCTAGGGTACTTAACCACTAGGGTGCGCGATTATGTATACACCCTAATGCATTATATGGATAATGCATCACGGTGTACAAAGATGGCGATTTTACTACTTCCTGCTTGGGGCAGGAAGTAGTAAAACAAAAATCATGACAGCGATAGAAGCCTTCACAAGGCGTCCAGCTGCCAGGTTAACCCAGTGGGAGCCCGCACTTGGGTGGTTGCCAGTCCAATCAAAGTGAGGAATGGTACGCTTAATACGCAGCGGGATGCGCGCCAAAATTACGGTAATCCATAGCTCTCATAGAGAACTATGGATTACGCCTCGTACCCCACGCGTACCATATGATTGCACTGTACACGCGGGGAGATAAGTTACATGTCAATTATTCGCGGTGATTACATGCCGTGAGTAATGCTTGTCAATGGGACCGGTGGGCTGCTGGCCCCCCATGCTTCGGGAGTATGCGCTGATCAGCGCGACTCCCAAAACATTCGGAGTATTGCGGCGTTTACTGTACGTGCCGCAATTACGCCATGAACACCTGAGCATAACCTCAGGTGTTAAACAATGCGGGATGGTGCCAGCAATATCCCACATTGTAACCATCGAGTGTTAGCTGCAATTAGCAGCTAACACCCGGTGGCTATGTAGCGGGATCACGCTGCAGTCCCGCTACACAGCCCTTTACCAGCACTTGGACGTACCCATACGTGCAGAAGGGGTAATGGGTTAAAAGCACATATCATTGATAAATAGACATTACATCACAAATATAAGATACAAAGAAAACATGGACTTGATTATTTGAAAAAAAATTGGGACATAATTGAAAATCTGTGCACTGTAAGATAAAATCATGTAACGTGTTTGAACAGTGATGAGATGATTCATCCCAAAAGAGTTTCCCCTGAAGTTAATGACTTCACCACGTGTAGTCAAGAGGTAAAAAGAATACAAAACAGACACTATTGCCACTGGATGTTGGACAGAGCAGTTAAAAGAGTTTATAATAGGATTCGCAAAAGTCTTTTGTACTCTTGTAATAATGTTAAGAAAGGTAAGCAGCAAAAATTGTTCATTTTCCACTCCTTTCAGCGAAAATTTTTCAGACATTGAAAAGATCTTTTTTAAGATATCTGCCCATACTACATTGATACAAAATCTTAAGCTCTATTATCAATCCGAAGGTCACATGTGTAGCCAAATAGGGCAAGACTTTGGGTCACATATTGTCCTTGAGTCTCTTTAGTAGAAAATTGCAGGTTGGTAGAACTTGGCTGTTTTGAAAAGGCTTTTTTAAATGTGGAATTTCTCGCTGTGGTATTTACAGATATGCTCAACAGTTTTTTCTTGGACGACAATGATAAAAAACATTTAATTCAAACTATAATTAGAGGGATTTAAAAGAAAGGCTGTAGGGGAAACAGAGGACCTTTGGAGAACGTTGGCCAGTGCACTCAGTTACCCACTGGCCAAGCATACCATTTCTATTGTGCTGCTATTCCCCCCCCCCCCCTCATACCTTCCTACCAGTGCCTGAAACTATGTACAGTTATGTATGTTTTTCTCACTATCTGACATAAAATTAGAAAAAACCTTACCCGTTTTAGGTCATTTAGGATTACCAAATTTATTTATATTTGCCAAATGCCAGAATAATGAGATAGAGAGAATTTTTAAAGGCATTTTAATTACTTTCTGCATTAGTATTTGGTAACATTGCCCTTAAACTGTATAACTCGGATCAAACATTTTGGATATCTTTCCACAAGCTTCTCACAATAGTTGGTGGGAATTTTGGTCCATTCCTCTTGATAGAACTGTGGTAACTAAGCTATGTTTGTAGGTCGCCCTGCTTTCACCTACCTTTTCAGCTTTGCCCTTAAATTTTTAATAGGATTGAGGGCTTTGTGAAGGCCACTCCCAAACATTGACTTGGTTAACCTTGAGCCATTTTGTAACCAGTTTGGCAGTATAGTTTGGGTCATTGTCCATTCGGAAGACCCATTTCCACTCAAGCTTTAACTTCCTGCTTCAGTATTGCCACATAATCTTCTCCCCTCATGATGCCATCTATTTTGTGAAGTGCAGCAGTCCCTTCTGCAGCAAAACAATCCCACAACACAATGCTGCCACCCCCGTGTTTTACAGTTAAGATGGTGATCTTAGGTTTCCAAGCTTCTCCTTTTTTCCTCCAAATGTAGCGATGGTCATTATGACAAACATTAATCTGGCTTTTACATGTTTCTTTTGGAGTAATCGCTTCTTCCTGGCAGAATGGCCTTTCAGCCCATGTTGATACAGTACTTATTTCACTGTTGATAATGGTACAATCTTACCAGCTTCTGATAGCATCTTCACTTGGTCTTTTGCTTTTGTTCTTGAGACCAAAGCACATTCATATCTGAGACACAGAACTCGTCTCCTTCCTGAGCGGTATGATGGATGAACATTCCCATCTTGTTTGTTCTTAGGTATAATTGTTTGTACAGATGAACGAGGCACCTTAAGGTATCATGAAATTGCACACAAGGATGATCCAGACTTGTGCAAGTCCACAATTCTCTTCCTGATATCTTGGCTGATGTTTTTAGACTTTCCCATGATGTCACACACAGAAGCAGTGTGTTTCTGGTGTGAAATAAAATACCCCCATAGGTGTGTCTATAATTAATTGATTAACTAATTCAGATGTTGCCTAAAAAAACAGAAGCTTCCAAATACATGACATCATCACATGGACTGTCCCAAATTGTTTAAAGGTATAGTAATCCTAGTGTATGTAAAGTTTTGACTTTGCAGAAAGTAATAAAAATGCCTTAAAAATTCTCTCTCTCTCATTTTCTGGCATTTGGCAAATTTAAATAATTTTGATAATCCTAATTAACCTAAACGGGTAAGGTTTATTCTGATTTCATGTCAGATAGTGATAAAAAACATGAATATGTGTCTTTTTACATAGTGTATGTAAACTTCTCAACTGTACATGCCTACCTACTGCCATAGCCCCTAAGTCCCCAACTTCTTCCTCAGATGTCTCTTTTACAAAGACTTTAAGCCGAAACCTTGGCAACAACATCTGTAACCAACTTATCTGACATTTGTGATATGCTTTATTATATGTGCAGTAATCTGGAGTAACTATCTCTGTATATCCCATACCTGTCATGTGCTTACATTTCTCTGTCCAATTGTTTTTCTATATAAAGTAAACACCAAAAAATTGTTTACTTTCATCTTATTATTGGTGTGCCATGGATTACTTTTTACAATTTTTATATGGTCTCTCAAGAATTTTCCACCAGAGCAGCCATCTCTTACAAAGTACATGACTCTACCTATTCTACTACATGATTCACTGCACTTGTGGCATATCATATGTTGGATTTACCTCACACACTAAAACAGATAATTGCTTAACACATTGCTGGTGTAATAAAATAGAAAAAAATATGTCTAGTGCTACCATCTCTTTTTTGAAGTGATCTATGTAGTTTTGTATTTTATAGACTACAAAGTGTCACATAACTACCTAGAGGTGTTGCCATAATGCCGGTAAGGAGCTTTGTAGCGGGATTGTGGCACGATGCCACTACACAACCATCGGGTGTTAGCGGCTAATTGAAGCTAACACCCGACGGTTACAGTTGCCGGCGTCATCCCTTGTTGTTTAACCCCTTAGACGCTGCAGCAAAGATGACCGCAGCGTCTAAATGAATGAGAAATGGTGCCACACACCATTCTTCACTTCAATGTATTAGATTGTAGAAACACCCTAGGGGGACTCAAAGTTAAAGTAAAAATAAAAAGTTTTAAAGTGTAAAAAATATATATATTAAAAGTTCAAATCATCCCCCCTTTTTACAAATAAAAAAATAAAATAAAAAAGTTACACATATTTGGTATCACCACGTCCGAAAAAGTACAATCTATTAAAATATAACATCATTTATCCCGTACACTGAACACCGTAGAAGAAAGAGAATTCCAAACGCCAAAATTGTGGTTTTTGTGGTCATTTCACGTCCCCAAAAAATTGGGATAAATTTAATCCAAAAAGTCACATGTATTACAATATATAAAAAGCAATAAAAAGTACACTTCAGCCCGCAAAAAATGCCACCTCACTCACATCCGTAGGTGTTAGTACATAAAAGTTATTGGCCCCAGAAAATGGCGCCACGGCGCAAATTTCAAAAGTAAAAAATGTTTGTAATTTTTGTTTATGGTACCAAAACATAATGGAATCCATACATGTTTGGTATTGTCGGATGTGTATCAACCTGTAGAATACAGATAACACATCATTTTTACAGAAGATTGAACGCCATAAAAGCAAAACACCCGCAAATATGACTTTTTTTCACATTTTGCCCCACCTAGAATGTTTTTGCGGTTTTCCAGTATTTTCTATGGAACAGTGAATAACACCATAAGAAATGACATCTCGTCCCGCAAAATAAAAGCCCTCATATGTCTATGTCATATGTCTATGTAGGTGGAAAAATAAAAAAAGTTATGACTCTGGGAAGGCGAGGAGGGAAAAACAAGCGTAAAAAAATAGACCTCGGCGTTAAGGGGTTAAAATACAGGGCTGTGAAGTCGGCAAGCCAAAGCCCCAACTCTGACTTAGACTCCTCAATTTCCCAAACCTCCGACTCCTGACTCCCTTGTACATGGTGCATGTTTAAGTGATAACTTTACTGTAGTAAAATGGTGACATCAGGCTTCTTATCACCTTATGATACAATAATCAAGCTATTTAGGTAGAATATACACTGACAAGTAAAATGGTAACAATGTTTAGATCTTTTGACTTTCAGGCTCCACAACTCACCATCCACTACAGCTTTGTACATGAGGCTACTATTGTTTTATAGACTATCATCTTACCAATCTTATACATAAATTTGACTTGCAAGTATTTAGCATCTGCTTAGGTCTGCAGATTCAAGTCATGTAACTGCAATGTTACTGTTTTGCTCCTAAAAATCTAAATTTTTATTATTTTGTTAGTATTTGGTAAATCCACCTTTAGGCTTTCAATACTGCCTGAATCCTTCTGGGCATGCTCTGGATCAGATTCAAGCATGTCTTGACCAAAATCTGATCCCAGGTCTTTTCTACACGTTCCCAATGTTGGTGCATACTGGACTTGGATACGAATTCAGCTTTTTCTTCAACTCTATCCACAAGTGTTCGATTGGCTTGCGGTCTGGGGACTGTGGAGGCCAATACAGCAACTCTACTTCATTGTCATTGAACTATTCCTTCTCCAACTTTGATATATGTTTCTGGTCGTTGTCCTTTTCATACCCATAGTACTCGAGTGTATGAAGTAACTTATGTTGCAGGATACTCACATATAGCTCAGCACTGAGATCAACATTGATCCTGGTCAAGTATTCAACATCTTGGGCTGTAAAACAACCCCCTCTCATTAGGCTTCCTCCACCGACCTTGACAAGTTCTTCAATTTCTTGATCCGTTAGTCCCATTCTTCCAAACACATTTGCCTTCATTGGAGTGTGGTCTATTGACTTTCATCTCATTGCTCCAAATCATTCATTTCCAATCTTCCGTTTTTTGTACTTTTTTGTAAACTCGAGCCAGTGCTTCTTATAACGAGACAGAAGTTGAGGCTTCTTCACCTTTTTCGAGCCATCATTCCAGACCTGTGTAATATGTGTTGCCCAGTACTTGCATGGACGACTGTGATCTCACTTTTATGAAGCATACAAGCCTCCTCCACTGCCATGTCTGTCACGTTAGAACTGATAGACCTTATGATGAGCCAACTTGTTGACTCTGATATTTTGCCTGGACGTCCAACTCTTGGTTTTGGAATGGATGGATCAACTTCATTTCATATTCTTCCAGCAGTCATGGCCTCACATGTTGCAGTTTGGCAATTTTCTTGACCGAGAGATGCTATCAATGAGCTGGATGATGCCGTTTCTCTTATCTGGGGAAATCTTCTTTATGGCTGCTTGAACCAGTGACCTTTCACTTGGAAATAAGCCTAATAACACACTGAGTGACAAACTGAACAGGTTGTAATTTGTAATATATAAGAAGAAAAAGATTGTCCCACCACCAGTAGCAAAACAGTAACAATGTCGTTACATGACAAGAATCTGCAGAACTAAGAATATGCTAAATAATTGCAAGTCAAAGTTATGTATGATAACCGAGATCATTGTCTATAAAATGATGGTAGTGTTATGTTGAAAGCTGTAGTAGATGGTGAGATAAGGAGCCTGAAAGTCAAAAGTTCAAAACATTGTTGCCCTTTTGCTTGTTAGTGTAAAATATATTTATTGGATATGACTTTAGAACACAAATAAATTGTAAATATGCAAAATACTGCAGGAAGTGGGAAAAAACAGTTTTCAACAAAAATGTCCTGAATAAAATTTGTGGAATGAGTCTATGAATTTATTGTGAGAAATAGTATCGCCTCCATCAGATCCTCCTTCATAGATGACCTTACATCTGATCTCATTATTTCCAGTCTAGAGAACAACCTCTCTACAGTAACTTGGGTTGGGGAAAAACGGTGACCCAGGAATTATAGAGTTAACACTTCGGCACCACTCTGCAATGTGCTATTGAAAACTCAATGGATTCTAAAGCTGCATGCAAACACTTCTCTATGTGTAGCTTCCCGTATGTGGTGCTCAGTGAATCAAAAAAGAGAAGTCTCTTATAATAGCAAATATAAGCAAAGAATAAAGTCTTCACGGCACTCACCAGAAATCGGGTTAAGTCGGGTTAAAATCCATTTTTATTCGGCATCTTGTGGCAACATAGGGCGTACGGGAGTACAAGAAAGCTCACGCAGGAGCAACAGACAGGCAACAGCTGTTTCGCGTGTGAACCACGCTTCCTCTAAGCCTTAGGCTTAAAAAATGGATTTTAACCCGACTTAACTCGATTTCTGGTGAGTGCCGTGAAGACTTTATTCTTTGCTTATATTTGCTATTATGAAAAACGGTGACCACAGAGTCGACATCTCTAACAATCTCAGGGTATAAAGGAATTGCCTCAGGCACAGTCAGTTCAGATGAATGGTTGAACTCTTCTACTTCTTTGAAAGCAAGTGAAAAATTTTGCTAAAATCTGGTCAATCTGTTTGTTATGGCCCCTGTGGCAATGCTTTGCCTGCTCCATGTCATCCAAATACTTACACTCCTCATCTGATGAGGCTGAAGATATGGGAGCAGTAGCACTGGCAAAACCCAATTCCTCTTGCTCTTAGCACTACATCGAACTAACTGTACCAACTAATTATATATTTAGGGAGTCGGTCCATTTTATAATGACTCTGACTCCTGCAAAATAGGCACTGACTCCAACTCCACAGCCCTGGTTAAAAAACAAAAAAGTTTTTTTTTTGTATAGGGCAGCACATTGGATTCTATGTTTAAATACCGTGATATTGTCACGGATGGTGGTAGTGGATCCGCTGGACCACCGCAAGCGATGGTGTAAGCCGTACCAGGGAGCAGAGTCTACGTAGAACCCAGTTTTCACCATAGCCCGCCGCAAAGCAGGATGGACTTGCTGCGGTAGGAAACTACCAGGTTGCTTCCACTGGCGTGACTTGCTTGCGGCCGCCAAGGCAGTGCGTTGTATAAAATCGTGAGACGAAGGCATAGTCGGGGATAGGCAGGAGGTCAGGGTAGGCGGCAGAGGTTCGTGGTCGAGAAACAGGAGCATAACGGTTCGGTACACGGTAGGCAGAACTAGATGCAGGAAACGCTTTCTCTAAAGGCTGTAGGGCACTAAATATCCGGCGGGGGCGTTCCGGAAGTAAGGAACTTATATAGGGTCAGCGGCCGGTCTTACCAAATAATCGCGTGTGCCTGAGGAGCGGACACGCGCGCACCGCCCGGCAGGGAAGTCACGGGGACCTGGGAGCATGGACAGGTAAGGGATGCCATGCAGGGGAACAAGTGTGTGTGTGGCCAGGAGCACGGACCTTAACATCACGTTCCCCGGACGCCGGAGGGGCTGCAGCAGCACGAGTGTGCCCGCAGCCCGGGCGGGGGGCTGCGGACCCACTCGTGACAGATATCTTGCTGGAATGAATTATACTGTAGAAAAATGTTTTCATATATTTGTTGATCTGTTTAATGACATGGTTTATATCTATGCTGTTGTTGTTTTTTCTATGCAATCTATTTTATGCTCTTGTTCCTTGCATATATTCTTTGATTTGTTTAATCCCCTCCATGTTTTCTATGTTTCTTGTATTACCTATGGACCTTTGTTCTTTTGAGTACTTTGGGTGACATGTAAGAAAACTGTCTACGTCTAAGACATTCTTTGATGCCTATAGCAACCAATCAGAGCTCTCCTTTCATTTCATATAGTGCTCTGGAAAAATAAGAGGGACGCTCTCATTGGTTGCTATGGGTTACAAAGTGAGTTTTAGACCTAGACAGTTTTCATACATGTCCCCCATCTTTTAACATTGTACATTATGCTGTGAACAAAGATGTTTGTGTCCAAAATGTGCAAGTGTATCTAACATACTCGATTTAAGCTTTCTAATGGCTTACAAATAATGTTCCTTAGAAGTCACAGACTTGGCTTCTCTGTCCTTGCTTCAGCAGACACAACATATAATTACAGTCAGTATAGTGTCCTACTTCCCCCGTAGTTACATTAAAACTTACGTCCTTCATCCCCATCGTCACTGAGCCGTTTCCTTCTTCCCCTAGTCAGTGCTTTCTTCAACCAATCACAATAGTTTTTTTTTAAAACATGATAGACAAATTATTCTTATTAAAATAAGATTTGAAAAAGTGTAGAAGATAAAGATACAGAAATATATTTAGTTATATCTGCTACATTCATGTACAAGTACAGCTGCCGATAATGTATAATTTTCATATGTATAACACAGCTTACATTTAGCGCTAGTTTGAAGCGTGAAAATTATTCCAACAAGACAGTGTAATTGACTAGGAGGTATTAATAAATCACACTAATGACTACAGCTATAAATGGGGACTTCTGGTGTAAAAGTTTAAGATTTTGCAATCATAATTGAAAAATCAATTTCTCCCAGCTAACTCTTAAGTGTTCATGTCATGTTACTTGATTAACACAAACCTTTCAGGCATTCATACAATATAGCTCCCACAATAAAACCTTATTGCTTTCTGTATCTGATGGAGAACATTTGACCGTGCATTCCATTATTGCTATGAAATACACAGCATTCAAGACCTTGCAGCCCAATCCAATCCTGCCAAGCTCACAATTTCTCCCTTGCTGTAACCTGCTGCTGCTTTATAACTCTTGTGCTCCTTTGAGCATTAGTAACTGTGTGATGTATTGTTTTCTAACCCTATTTTCACCAAATGGCAATTTAAAAATGTATGTATCCTGAAATTCCTATACAGCTCCAGGCACAAAATCTGCTCCCTCATAAAAGCAAATTGTAGCTTCCTAATAACAGGTGACATCTATGATATAGTAATATACCCAACTATAAAAGATTTTGTTTGCTTCTGAAAAAACACAAAGGAATACACTTAGGAGGCATCTTTATAGCTTACTACATAATTCACAACAAATCACGTGATTACTTTCTGTTGCATTACATTTTACGTGTGGTATTAACAGTGTAAGATTTTCTTCAGCACGGTATATGAAATTCACTCATTTCTTTTCTTAACCCCTTAATGACCCGAACAGTCTCTAGTGATCTGCTAATTTTTGCCTCTATGTGTTTCTGTAGTCATAAAGTTTTTTTCTGTGATCCAAGTGTATAAGGCTTTGTTTTATGCAGTAGAAATTAAAATTGTTTGGGAATTCATATAAATTACTGCATAATTTATTACATTTTTGTGTCAAGAATATATAGTGTTTATTGCATTTTTTTAAAAAAATATTTTTTTACCATTCACAATTCACACTAAAAAAACTGTTACATTAATTATTAAGGTTATATTGGTGTGTTGATACCTAATATGTGTAGATTTCTTTTAATTTAAAGGGGTTTTACCACAAAGAAATATGCAATCTACAGGTAGCTCACAGCCGATTATGCTTAAGAATTAGGAGGGCAGCGTTTTGGGGTTTACCTGTCCTTTAACTTTTTTGGGCTTCAATGACCCAGCACCTCATTTGGCAAATTTATAACCCCCAAGAAGGGAATGGGGTCGGACAGGGGAAAACTTGTCTCGCGCAACCCAAACGTCTACACGTTTTTCCCTAAAAACCCCCTTTTAAAGCAAGCCAAAATTTTTTTTTTATTTTTTTTTTTTTTTTTAAAAAAATTTGATTTTTTTTATAAAAAAATTTTTGAACTTTTTTATTTAAAATTTTAAAAAATAATAATCCCATTAATAAATTTCGATCTTAACATTTTTTTTTCTTTTTTAAATGTATTAACAAATTCAAAAAGCTAAAATTTAAACACTGTGTCACTGTAACACAGAATACTATTAGGGCAACACATACAGTGTCCCATTTGTAGGCATACTGGACATATAGCCCTCAAGTCCAGCCTAGGTTTTCCTCAAAACCAACCTACTGCAGCGTCCCAAAAATATATCGCTACTAACAGGGGACCAGTAACATCCACCATGAAAAGACAATGGGTGGCTGTTAGAGATGGGCGAATCGATTCTAACAAGGGAAAATTTTTTAGAATTTCAGGAAAACATCGGGTTTAAGAAGTGAACTTTGGGTACTCGGGTGAATGAAGTGTCTTTTTATTGATAAAAAAGGCTGGGGCACATCCGCTACAGGGGCAAAACATCTGGGAGGGAAAAAGGCCATAGCCCCAACATGTGCAGAGGTGAAGCCAAACAAGACCGGGGGTTCTGTGACGTCCCGCAATTAAAGCCGGGCGGACGCCCCGGGGGCTCACACCCTCTCATGTACGATTTTGGAGGGGTGCCCGCGGGTGTAGCTTTACGAAGAATTGATTTTTATATAGCATTTCTGTGGGGTGTCTCCGTTTGTTCAGAGGCTTTTTCCCTCTTAATGTTTTTTTTCAAAATTTTTTTTGGGGGTTTTGGGAAATCTGAAATCCATTGTGGGGTCCATGCAGCTGCATAAAAATTTAAATTATCCAAGGGGGATCAAACCCCCGTTCCTTTTTGTATTTTTTAAAAGAAACAGGGTTTTTAAAATTACAAATTTCCCAACTTCTTTTTTTGGCTGCTAAATTTCTATTGCGAAATTTTTACATCGGGGTTTTAATTTAAAACTTTGTTTTGCGGGTGTCTGCCCCCAAAAAAAACCGTTTTTTTTCAAACCCAAAAAATATTTTAAATTTTTTTTCCTGTTACCTAATTCCAAGAAAAGGGTTTAAATTTTAAACTGTATCTTTTGTTTTTGTGGCGAGAAAACACGCAATTGTAACACGCTAAAAAGGGCTACTATTTATGCGGCTAAAAATTTTTTGGGTGCAATTTACCCAGGGGTTAATTAAGCTTTTTTTTTTTGCTGGTGGGGTGACAAAAAAAAAACCTTCTTTTTCAACCCCCAAAAATTTAAAATTTTTTCCCCTTGTAGCCTAATTCAAAAAAAAGGGTTAAAAATTAAAAACGAATTTTCTTGTTGGGGCCCCTTTAAAAAAACACCAATTGAAACACGCAACAAAGTACTTTATTGGGGTTGGAAAATTTTTTTTGGCGCAATTTACATCCGGGGGTTTAATTAAGCTTTGTTTTGTTTGGTGTGATGAAAAAATAAAACTTTTTTTTAAAACCCCAAAATATAAAAATTTTTTCCCCGTAGCCAAACCCACAAGAAAAGGTTAATTACAACTGTATCTTTTGTTGTGTAGGTAAAAAACCCCCGCAATTGTTAACACCCTACAAAGCTACTAGTTTGGGCGGCTAAAATTTTTTTGGGCGAAATTTTACATCCGGGGGTTAAATTTAAAGGGCGTTTTTTTTGCTGGTGTGCTGACAAAAAAAAAAACCGTCTTTTTAAACGAAAAAATAAAAAAAATTTTTTTCCTGAAGCCAAAATTCACAAGAAAAAGGGGTTTAAATTTACAACTGTAACCTTGTTGTGTGGGTAAAAAAACACCAATTGTAAAACGCCCCCCCCAAACTACTAGTTTTGTGCGGCTCAATTCTTTGGCGCAATTTACATCCGGGGGTTAATTTAAGGTTTTTGTTTTGCTGGTGTGCTGACAAAAAATAAACCGTTTTTTTAAAAACGCCCAGAAATAAATTTTAAAAAATTTAAAAAGGAAGCCAAATTTCACAAGCAAAGGTTTTTACAATTTGAATTCTTGTTGTGTGGCGTAAAAAATCCCACGCAATTGTAACACGCTACAAAGTTTACTATTTATGGGGCTCAATTTTTTGGTGAAATTTTACATCCAGGGGTTAAAAAGGGGTTTTTTTGCTGGTGGGGTGACAAAAAAAAACCCGGGTCTTTTTAAAGGCCAAAATATATAAATTTTTCCTTTTAGCCAAATTTCATTCTAAAAGGTTAATTAAGCCGGGTTTTCCCTTTTAAAATTTGGGAAAAACAAACAGGGGTTTTTTAAACGACACTTTCAATAAATTTTTCTTGGCCATTTGTGGAGCGAAATTTTAAAATTTTAAAAGGGTTCCCCAAAAAATTGTTACGGGGTTTCCCTTTGGTTTCAAAAACAGGGTGTATATCATATACAGATATCACTTTTAAAACAGTGCCCTTGTACATTTTAAACAAAAAAGTTTGTCGACAGAGTGGTGGAGGCTTCCCCCCTGCGAAGTGGCAGGGGCCCAAAAAACCCTTTCCTGGAACGGGCCCAAAGGCCCGCAGCACAGCGGGGGAAACCGGTCGCAGCGGGGGTCCCTCGGTAGGCCACAACTGCCGCTGTTTTAAAAGGGGGCCGTGTGTTGTTCAGCAACCCAAGGGGTTTTCTTGATTGGGTTTGGGAATTGGGTAACCTCTTCCTCCCAGTACATCCTGACAACCCACCCCAAGAGTGGGTTGGGAACCTCAGAAAAAACCCAATTATTTGGGCAGGGCCCCGGGGGAAGGGGCCCGGCGGCCCCAACGGGCCTCAGCCCCCCCTCTGTCCCACCCGGGTTTTCCCCTCACCCCAAGATCTACTATGGGGTCTGGGCTCAGCGCCACTATTAGCGAGGGGAAAATTTGGGGGGGGCAGTCAGCCCCTTTTTTGGGCCCGGAAAAATTTGGGGCCAATTTCCCCTGCTTTTTGCAGTGGGCGGCAAAGAAATAGATGTGGAGAGTGGCATGGGGGGTTTCTTTGTTTGAGGGGGTTTTCAGCCTCGGCATAAAAAGGACCGGTGATGAGGACAGCAGTGACGATGAAAAAAAAAAATAGATGATGATGTAGCCGACCGCATTTGGGGACCCCGGGTGAGGAAAGGGGCTTCAATCATCATCAGGGGGAAAAAGAGGGGTAAACTTGCGGCTTCGGGCACCCAGCGCACCCAGCAAGTGGGTTTGGGGCCTGTGAGTCAGAAAGGATACAGCATTGGGGAAGGTTTCGGGAGAACAAGCGGCCAGGGGGTTTAAAAAAACCCGCTTCGCAGGTCCAAAAAGTAGCAGAAAAGGGAGCCCCAGTGGGGGCCAGCGGCGGCAGTAGTCACTAATGCGGAGCGTTGGCGGTTTAAAATCCAAATACTCGGGGGGGTTTGGGGCCAGTTCTTTGCAAAGACACCGGAGGAGCCGAATAGGGGTATATTTTAAATCTGGGGGCGGGAAATGGGGAAGCTTTGGGCCGGGGGATTTAACTTTGGCACCCCCAGCACTGCGGTCAAAAACATGAAACCCGTCCCATCCGGGGGGGGGCCTTTAAAAAAAGAAACGTGGCTCAGTTGGGGGGGGTTTCCAAACCTCCGTTTGCAGCAACGGGCCGGGGGCACAGCAGCGCCCAGGGCATGCTTTCCATTGCAGCCATTAAAGGGGCTCCCCACCCCTTGCAAAAGGGAGCGTTTCTCTTTGACATTTTTTCCCCCCGGTCCAATGCCCCTGCTCCTCGTTTGTAAAGGGGCCGCAAGCCCGTTCGGGCGAGGTTTTTTGCAAAGAAACAACAGAAAGCGTCCAACCATCCTAAGGTGCAGCACTGCCGTGCTCCTGCCCAAAGTTGTTGGAAACTGCGGGCCCCTCCCTTTCCAAATGGTGGGACTTTTCCCCATTAAAGAAACTAAGGGGGTTTGGGGCCGAGCCAGATGGAGAGTTCCAACCGTAATTTCTTTTAAAAAAGGGCCCAGTACCGAAACCTTAAAAAAATTGAAGAACAGAAGGGGGGTTTCAGCCCCTTGAGTTTAAATTGGGTTTGTTCCAAGGTGCAAGGCAGCGCGGACTCTTGGAGCTGTTACTAGGTCGGGGCCCAGTACATGCCTTTAGGGGCCCCACGGGGTTGAAAGTCCCTTCCACCCAGGCACAAAAAACAATTTGGGGACAGAGACGCCGCTTTCCTCCTCCACGTTTTTAAAAACTGCTGCCCCTGCGCCAATGCCCGGGCCTCCTCCTCCTCCACCCCCCCAACCCCCAAACTCAGCCTCCACAAGTACTCTCCATCATACCCCCATGTGTAGGGCACAGGGGTTGCCACCCCAGTTCAACACCTGGTTGCCTCGGGGGAACAAAAGTCCCCACAGGGGAGGAACTGCTCCGTGTCTTTCCCAAGCAAAAATCGATGTGTGGCTTTCTCCGCCCCAACTGAAAAATCGGAATCTTGGTAAAGGAAAAAGGGGGGAAACATGGGGTCCCCCGCTGCACCGAGGAGGGAGGGGCCAAGCGCCCTGCAGGGCGCACGGGTTCAATCTGGTTTTTAAAAAAGGGTTTCCCGGGAAGTTTTCCCACCGATCTTTGAACTTTCTGAAAAAGGGCCAGGGAACTGGAAATGCACTTTACCCTTTTCGTCCCAAACCCGGGAACACCCCCTGGGATTTTTGAAAGCGGCAAAAAACGACCCCCCCCAAAACAAAAACCTGTTATACGTTTTTTCCCACCCGCGGGAATTCCCCCTGAACATGTTGGCCCGACTGTATAAAACAAAAAAAGGCCCTTTAAAACTTTTTTTTTGATGATCCGGGCAACAGAATTACCCCCCTGTGAAAAAATTTTTGATGTCCCCCGGGTGGCCCGGGCCATGGTGACACCTCCCTTTTTGTTGGGGCCATTCGAGGGGGCGACTTTTATTGTCAGTGGGCCAGGACTAGGGGAGGAAAAAACCCATTTTTTCCACTGCTTTCATGTCCTGGAAAAGATGCTAAAAAATCTGTCTGGGGGGGGGACTGGGGGAAAAGGGCCCGACTACATCCGTGGCCACATAAACCGGGGGGGACTGAAATGGAGGGGGAGGAGGAGGAGGAAAATTGGGAGCAGAAGCTTTTGCCCCTGGTGAAATGAGGGGATTTTTTTTCCCGGGTGAAAAAGAGAGGAGGAGCAGGGAGCAGCGGGAGGAGGGGAGGGGTTGAGGAAGACCGTTCAGATGCCCCCCAAAAAGACCTTTGGCAGTATACAGGGAAATGGGGGGAAGGGAGCCCCCGGAGGCACTTGGGGCAGAGGGGCCCGCAGCATTTTTTATTTTGGCCTGGCTATTTGGACCCCTGAATAGTAAACATCCGGCAGAGGGTGATTTCTGGTCCCCCACCCTTTTGGGACCCTCGCAAAAGGGTTTCCAAAATGGGAGCCTTTTTCCCCAGCTATTGAGGGGGAAAAGACAAATTCAAAAAATTTTGGAAAAAATCCCCCGTAATTTTTTGGGCTGCTGCTATGTGCGGCATCGTCCCCCTCTGACATTTGAGGGGGGGTTCCCTCAGGGGCACACACGCCCGCGCGGCTGAGGGGGGGAAGGTGGGGGGGTAGAAGCAGAACCAGCTCCATCATAAACCTAAGTCGGGAGTCACTGATGAGCACCCTTCCCCTTTCCCCCGAAATAGGAGGGGGGGCAGTCCCCCAACAGCAGAAACAGCAAAACCTGGGCAGTCCCTAAAACCCAACAGGTTGGGGTTTCTATTTTGGACAGCACTCGCCACCCGGGTTAGAAGATCCGCTGGACAAACTGGGCACCCAAAACTGGATGTGGGGCCGCAAATTTCCCAAATTTGCAGGGGAAAAGAAGCGGGTCCCCCCCCCGGGCCCCAGTATTGGGGCATCAGAGCGGGTGTTCATTGCGGGGGGGGCCCATCGTTCCCCCAAGGAAAACCCCCCTTGTCCAGGGGAAAATGGGGAAAAACGCCCGCCTTTGTAAAGATGAATCGGGCGGTGGATCCCGGGGTTTTCCCAAACCACCCCAAGGGCCTTAGCGTCAGCCCTGGGTTCAAACTCCCTGCCTCACCACTTTTCTGAGGCCCCCCACCCGCCTGAGGGCCAAACAATGCTGACAGTTTCTCATCTGCCTACCACCATCTTTTCCAAGGACTGGAAAAATTTTCCCCCCACCTCAACACTTGTTTAAGGGGCCCACTTGTCGACCTCATGTGCCGTGCTGTTGCTGTTTTCCGTGACATCCCCCATGTGTCATTGTGCCAAATGTTGACCTCAGGGTGCTGCTTTTGGCTGGGTGTCCCTGTCCCCCCAAACGTGTCATTGGCCACTGCCTGACCCCATGCTGCTTTCCGCCGTGACCCCCGCTCTCAGTCATTTTTTGCCACTTTGTCTTTTCCCCCTGTTTGCCCCTTCCCGATGTCATTGGGGTCCTGCCCGATCCCCATGTGCTGCTGTCGTGACCTCCACACGTGTGATTGTGCCCCCTCTGTTGGGCCCAATACTGTTTTGCCGCCTCCAGAATTTCATTGTGGCCCCCGCCCCGATCTAAAGCTGCCCGCTTTTCGTGAAACCCCCCACTATATCCTTGTGCCACTCTGGGCCCAAATGTTTATTCCCCCTCCCGAATGTCATTGTGCCCCGCCCTTTCTCAAAACTGCTGCCGCCCAGACCTCCACAAATGTGTGATTGTGCCCTCTGTGGGGCCCAATAATTTTTTTGGGCCCCCTCCAGAAAGTCATTGGCCAATGTTATTCATGCTGCTGCTGTTTGTGACCCCTACACTGTATCAAATTTTGCCCCTCTGTGGCCCAATTTCGTTTTTTCCGGCCCCCAAAAGGGCATTGTGGGGGGGCCCCTGTTGATTCATGCTGCTGCTGGTTTTTACCTCCACACGTGTGATTGTTTCCCTTTTCTGTGGCTTCCCTCCTGTTTTGTCAAACCCAGAATGCATTGTGCCCCGCCTGACCCATACTGCTGCCGCCCTGACCTTTCCCCTATCAGTCATTGTGCCACCTGTGGGGTTCCTCGGGTTTTTTCCCCCCTCCAAATGTCATTGTGCCACCCCCCCCCCTACCCTCATGCTGCGTGGGGTGCCGCCGTCATCTCCCCACTCTGTCACTAATGTTTCCACCTTTAACTCTCGCTTTTTTTTTTTTTCCCGCTTTTGTGGGCCCTGATTTATCAGGTACATTCCCCCCTTGAGTTTTTTGGGCAGTTTTGCCCTTTAAAATTCCCAGGGAATTTTTTTAGTGAAAGCCCTTTTTAAAAGCGGCGGCAGTATCTGCCCTGTCTTAAAATTTAAAAAACAACATTGTTTTAAGACCAGCCAAGCTCCCCCTGCATATTTTTAAAAACCCTTGGGAAAACTTTTCTCAGCACCCTGCAGGGTCTGTGCAGCCTGGGAAAAAGCTTCTTTTTTAACGCGAAATTTGTTCCGAAATAATTCGGAAAAGAAACAAAATTTTTTCGGAAAAATTCCCTTTGAAGGGGACCGAAAACGAATTTTTTAGAAAAATTTTTCCCATCCCTAGTGGTGTTAGATGGCTAAATATGCCCCCAACATTTGAAAATCTAACCACCAGTATCCTCTACACCCATGTTATGGTGGAGCGGGACTGACACGGTGGACACTGGGTATATGTGGATCCTCTGGGCCACCACGAGCAATGATGGTGATATAGATGCAGGGCACGCCAGGGAGTGAAGTCTAACAAGCCCACAGATTTCACCAGAGCCTGACGCAAGGTCAGATAGACTTAGCTGCGGGGGAACCCCCAGGACGCTGTCCCTCACAAGCAGGTGCAAACCCTAAACTTTTGGGGAGAAATCATAGAAAAGGTTTAAAAGGGCTGGGGAAAACAGGAAACAGCAAGGGGGAAAAAAGAAAAAATAGGTAACCCACTGGGGTTAGTACAGGAAAATACTTGAAGCAGCAAGCACATAGCAGACAGAGGTCAGGATCACTGAAGAACACCAAACATCATGAAACATCAACGATTATATTACAATGCAGCATGACTTGAGAAATGAAAAATGTGGTCTTATATTCACTGTGGTGAAAAAAAATATTTTGGCCTTATCTGACTAATTTTCAAATAGCAAAGCACATGAAAGGCTAAAAGCCCAACCTGAGTTATAGTACAATATATCTAAATATGTACAAAACAAAAAATACAGAACCAGTAAATTTTAAAAATGTGACTTAAATATAATGCCTTTTTTTTATCTCACACATTATTATGATGAGTGAGTCTTAGGATGAGAGTGTGAAAACTGTAGAACACTGCTTCTTTTGACAGGTCCTAACACTGATGCAAGATAAATATTGGTCATGCCTAGTGTTGACAATGCAATCTTCACTCAGATGTCACCACTCCAGAAGGCAATGTTTCATGACACATATCTTACAATAAGAAAATAAACGCAATTCAAAGCGAGCAATAATATATGTATTTATATGAAATAATTGTGATCCTCTGTCTTCCATATGTTAACCTGTCAATAGCCTCAAGCTGATTTGCAGCCTATTGCTCATATTCCCTATACTTTAATGGACACTTTTAAACTTGGGCTCATTTTGTAGAAACTAGATATTGTTACTATATCTCAATATGGTTTGGATAATTCTATTGTTGTGCCTTCTGGCTTGCTAGTATATTACACCGGTTGGATGCTTTCTGCAGCTAGACATGTTGATTATGGTCATACATCACCTTGCTGCTGAAAGATGTCAACTGAATTTTATTTTTAATGCATATCTGCCATCTTACCAATTCTCTTTTGCAGTATATTTTGTTAAAAATCCCGCATTTTAGATCAAAGTTCTTCATGATTATAAAATATATTTTAAAACATTCTACTACCCTTAGAACACAGCAACAAGCACTTTATTGCTTTATACATTCATTCATCATTGGTCTGCATTCTTGTATTATTAATCCTGTGTAACATACATTCATTACTTATAATACACAGAAAACAGAAAATATCATTTTAAATGTTCTTATTTAAGTGCACTTTTTATATCCATTATAACAACTCCTACCTATAGCAGACATAACGGGATAGATAGACTGTACCCCTACACATTTGATTGGCATTACATTTACTGTATCTATGCATAGCCGCAGGGATGAAACCGGTATTCATAGGGTCCAGTAGCAAAGTGAAATAGCCCCTGTCACCTAATGATAGGAAAAGAAACAGCATCATAAGTAACTCTAGTCAAGGTAGAAATATAAATCATAGAACCCATATAGGTAACAAAAAGTCACCAACTTGTTAACCTTTATCAAAATTGGACATTGTTCTTGCACTTAAGGCTAGGTCTACACAAAACAGGTTTTCCGTAGTTTTTTTTTATATATTTAGTAATTTGAATTCGTCAAAAATCTGATGGTAACCTGTGCTGCATAGACAACTATGAAAATCTGTGCTGTAGTCTACACAGCACAGATTTTTTATCGCCATATTGCCATCGGATTCCCGTACATTCAATTGTATGGGGCTGACAGCAAATCCGAAAAAATGAAAGCGGCACAAAACTGCACCATAAACTGCGGTCCTGCCGCAGACCAGCAGCGTCAAAATGCAGTCAGATTTTGGACGGCATTTTGACATTAGCTGTGTAGATCTAGCCTTAGTGGCCCCTCAACCTCTGGGACCCAAAACAGCTTCCATGGCTTCAATGGCTTTAGTTAAGTCCTTGGCTAATTGGCACAGTGGACCTTTTCTGCCAAGTGTTGAATAAAAAAAATTCAGGAAAAGGGCTATTTCAGACCATACAATTTAGGTGGTCCTATATGCAGGGTGAGGATTAGCAACTGGCAAAGCCAAGAGATCTCGGGCTCCACTTCATAAAGAAAGGCATTGCTTCCTGCTCTACAACAATAAACACACAGCAATAATAATAAATAATAATAATAATAATATAAACTGGGATGAGTGGCCAACTATAACTCACAGTGTGCCTGGCTATGACAGTCTCCAACTTCCTCCTGCCTATTGAGCTTAGTAATGTTTCATTGATGGTTCAGAGGATTTTGTTCTGACTCACTGGACATTATTTGCTATAGTATTTCCTTAGCAATCAGTTAAAAGTTACATTCAGTCAGTACCCTAGCAGAAATGAGTCAGAATCAGCTTGCAGACCAAGGGCGGGGAATGCACCGTGGTCATAAGCTTCTACACCAGGATATTGTAGGTCAGACCAGATCCTGCAGCTGTTATACTCCGATAGACTTAGTAGTAAGAAATTTCCAGTGAATGTAATGCCAGCTATATAGGAACAACTGTATACTGTTGATATACTCAATTCCTATTTCTTGCTGATATGTTTAATGAATATGGTATAATTTCCTCTATGAGAATGTTATCCTTTGTAAGTAGTTGCCTGTCGTTTGGAATGGACACTAAGTACTCTGGAAACTGCTTAGTAACATGTATCTGGACAAACCACAAGACTTCTGGAACAGTGTCCTTTGGACAGATGAGACCACTTGCGGGCCGCAGAATTAACTTCATGGGTGGGCCCTAGACACCCCAGTCCAACCCTGTGCAGTGTACTTAGTTTCTTACACTTGGCTTTTCCATTTTGACTTAGGTTATCTTAAATGCTGACATGGTGGAATCTATTGTATGTAGTTGTTCATTTTGGTTGTAGCTACCTGATTTTAAGACCTTTGAAGGGACAGATTTTTTTTTTTTATTATGTTCTGGTACATAAAACCATAGAATTCAGAGAAGGTGTACTTTCTTTTTCTCACGACTGTGTCTAATGACATTTTATAAACGTATCTATAAAAGTCCATGTTATACAGTTTAGTCACAATACAGACATTTATTTAGGCACATAAGTGCTAGAGCATTCAGTTTAAAAATCCGTTAGATTTCTTTTGAAACATTTAGTTGGTCCAGTTTACTGCGGAATTCATCATCACTCTGAATCCAAAAAATCACAGTTATAGATCTTAGCTACTTGTTGGGATACACTGTGTTTGGCATATCTAGACGTCACATTTGAATGACATTTATTTATCTAGTGGAGGTTTTAAATGGTGCTGCCTATGCATTGTAAATGACAACTGCATGCCTAAATACATAGTCGCACATGTCATAAAACTCTTAGTATGAAACATTTTTCCTGTAGATTACTATTGAGAGTTTCAGATTTGTTTATTAAATTCAAACAACACTTGTTTGTCTAGTTTATATTTATACCATCCTTTTAAATCTGAAAAAAGATGATTGTTATTGTGATTATGTTTGGTCGATTTTAATTTGCTTGGGGCCAAATAAGTTAAATGTGACATTTTTATTGTTTCAAGAAGATTTAAGATAAATAGAGTTCACGAAGAAACATAAACCCATGGTTTTCCAATATCCTTCTTATGCAGATCCAGGTAGGGCCCAGAAATCCAAAATATATTGTACTAACAAAGCAGTAAATTCTGAAGGTGGTACAGCACTGATGTTTTAG
>JAODAL010058956.1:0-21783 GCA_025379985.1 Phyllomedusa bahiana | reverse complement strand
TAAAGACAAAAATTTAAATACAACACAAAAGCGAGGCGATGAATGTATAATCGCTGGGGGTCAGACTGCTGGGATCCCCAGTGATAACAGGAGAGGGGGTCCTAAATCCCTCGTCAGATTGAGGTCCTCATATCACTGTCTATGGGAATGACAAAGATAGCCGAGCGCTGTTCTCCGCGTCAGACCCATCCACCAGGCCACTCACATGGGGGATTTGGGGACCCTTTTCTTGTGATGGTGGAGTTTAGTGGGGGGCCCCCTGCTCATTTTTTTCCGCCATCCTGTGATTACATAATATTATTCGTGCAACAACTACAGTAAAATAAGTTCAGGTGTACTGGGGCCCCCTAGGTACATCCCAAATAGCTTTACAACGCTTTTGGAAAAGTACACGCAGCCGAAAATATTTCAACACGGGGCTCTCTGCCTTTACCCTTGGTTTTTCCTTCTTTTACGGGCGCACATACTGAACGATGATGGTGGTTGTACACAGCAGTCAATGAGGGCTGTATGTGTCAATTGACTTTACCGTATTTGCAGGGTGCTCTTTGGTGCCGCTGTACGTCCCACAAATACATTGTGTGAACATACCTTTAAAAAGGAACAAAAGAACAATCCGGCCTCGGATCTGTCCCCTGGGGGCCGGGTTGACGTTAGTGGCACGAAAATAGAGGGTCTGGCCCCCTTTCCATGATGTCCCCCCCGGGTGAAACACAGGCCCAGCGGCTGCCGCGACTGGGGGAAGCCGGGGGTGATGCTTGTCTGACTTAAAACAGTCTCTACAGACAGAGATGGGGGAAGCAATTCACCAACTTTATGGCATCAGTTAATCAAAGTTACTGCCCAAATGGGTTTTGGGGTTGTCTCATACGGATTTTTTTTTTTTTATATTAAAAAATTTGCAAAAAAAAAAGTCCCTTTGCAATATTGTCCCTTAAAAAAGTGTCCTACCTATTCCAAGATATCCGTTTGTATGAGCTGCATAGCTCCTTTTGGTTTTTTATGCTACAGACCGTTCAATCTCTCCTGATAGTCTGCAGCCTGGTTTTTTAGTAAGACTGGGCTTTACTGTGCCTAGTGAGCCAGAAACCGCCCCTGAAAATTCAAAGTGAAACCAGAAAACAGGCTGAGGAAAGATGAATAATTAGTGGGGCCCAAACCCTTTAATCTTTAAAATGACCACAAAAGGCTCACCCCCACAGTCTAAAATACATAAAAACCCATCTTGTCGTAAGGTCATGCCAAGCACCTTTTTCTGGGGTCTCGGCGGCCTCTCCCCCCCTCCTGTTTAAATTTTAAAACCTCCGCCTTCTTTCCTGTCCCTCGGGATCCCACGCCGCCCCCATTTCCCTTTACACTGCGTCCCCCGGGCGACCACTGCGCCTGCGCAACACGAGTCTCGATCCCAGTCGGACATAGCTTTTAAGGGGCAAGTTTAAAAAAACAATTACATTTCATGTATTTTTCCCTCGGATGGCGGGGGCCGGGAACATTTAAAATGTGGTTTTTTACTTTTAAATCTATACTTTTATACAATTGGGACCTTCATCATATATTAAAAGAAATCTGCCCATGGGTAATGAGGGCCCCGGCTGAGGGCTTTTCCTCTTTTACAAATTTCCCGGTCTGCGAATACGGGGGGGATGTGTTGATTGCATCTTTGGTTTACTAAAAAAAACGGAATGTCCCAAATCAGGGGCTTGGTGCTGACAAGCAAAAGCTTTACGGGAGAAGCGTTATAGAACGGGATTACGAGAGGTTGGGGAAAACAGTCCCGACCCGCAAGTGTCCGTAATCTTTAAAAAGGGGGGAAATGGAAAAGGGGGGGAGATTGGGGGAGGGGGTCCGAAATACCCGACATCATCTCTGCGGATGGGAACGGGGGATCCCAGTGTAGAATCTCAATTTTTCACTGTGGTTTTATACCCGCGATTTTTGGGGTTTAAAGAGGAGGAAAGTATGTGTGGTGCCCGTCCCTTTCTCATGTATTGGAGTATGAAAATGCTCAGTTTAGGGTTTTCTAACCCAAATCCATTTTGTGTTATTTCCCCACTCAGTCTGGGTTTAAGCCAATCATGTGGTTTTTTATCCACTCAGTCGGGTATCTAAGCCAAATCATGTGTGATACTATCCGTCACCCAGGGTTTTAAAGCCAAAATGTGTGTCTACCCGCTCACCCAGGGTATCTAACCCAATCATGTGTGTTATACCCACCAGAAGGGTAACTAAGCCAATATGTGTGATACTATCGCCACCCAGTGTATCTAAGCCATCGTGTGAATATCCGCTCACCCGGGGGTTTTGACCAATAGTGTGTATACCCGCTGGCCGTGTACTAACCCAAATATTGTGATACTACCCGCCGACAGTGTTTTAGCCAATTTGTGTGTACTCTCTGCTCGCCCAGGGTATTGAGCAAATATGTGTGATACTTGCTCACCCCATTATCTAAGCAATAATGTGTGTATATCCCCTGCCAGTGTTCTGAGCCAATCATGTGTGATCTTCGCCTCAGCCGTGTATCTAAGCCATATGTGTGATACTTCTGCTCCCCAGGTATCTGACCCAAATCATGTGTGATACTATCTTCTCCCCAATCTGTGTGATACTATCCGTCACCCAGGGTATCAAAGCAATCATGTGTGATATTTTCTAAAAAATCGTGTGTTTTATCGCTCAGCCGTGTATCAAAAGGATCATGTGTGATTTATCCGCTCAGCCGTGTATCTGACCCAAAATCATGTGTGATTTTTTTCTACCCCAATCATGTGGTTTATATCGCTCAGCAGGTTTTAAAGCCAATCTTTTGGGTTCATTTCTAACCCAATCATGTGGGGTATACCCGCTAGCCAGTGTATCTAAGTAGTCATGGTGATACTATTGCTCGCCGGTTTGGGCCCAAATATGTGTGATACATTTCTCAGCCAATCAGTGTGATACTATCGCTCAGCCAGTGTACTAAGCCATCATGTGTGTTATATTTCGCCGTGTATCAAACCCAATTGTGTGATACTATCCACTCCCCGGGGTTTCAAGCCAATCATGTGTTACCATCTGTCACCCATGTATCTGAGCCAATCAGTGTGTATATCTTTAAAACCAATCATGTGTGATACTATCCGCCAGCCGTGTATTAAGCCAATATGTGTGTACTATCTGCTCAGCAGGATCTGAGCCAATCATGGTGTACTATTTCTACCCAATATGTGTGATACTTCGCTCCCCAGTTATCAAGCCAATATGTGTGTTACTATTTTTAAATATGTGTGATATATCCCCTCAGCAGTGTATCTAAGCGAATCGGGTTTATATCCCCCTCAGCAGTGTATCTGAGCCAATATGTGTGTTTTAAATCTTCTCACCCAATATGTGTGTTTATCCCGCTCAGCCAGGTATCAAACCCAATCATTGTGTTCTTCTGTCAGCCAGTGTATCTGGGGCCTTATGTGTGATACTTGTTCTCAGCCAATCATGTGTTATACTATCGCCAGCAGTGTATCAAAGCAAATCATGTTGATACTTTGCTCGCCAGTGTATCTGAGAATCTGTGTGTACTATCTTCTCAGCCAATCATGTGTGATTTTAAACGCTCAGCCAGTGTATCAAACCCAAAATCTGTGTGATACTATCTTTAAGCCAAATCATGGTGATACTTTCGTCGCAGTGTATCTAAGCAATTTTGTGTGATTATCGCTCGCCAGTGTTCTGACCCAATCATTGTGTGATATCTTTCTAGCAATAGTGTGATTACCCGCTCGCCAGTGATCTAAGCCCAACCGTGTGATAAAAACTGCTCAGCCGTGTAATCTGAGCCAATTCATGTGTGATACTATGTTCTCAGCAATCAGTGTGTTATATCGCTCAGCCAGGAAATCTAAGAAAATTCATGGGTGATATATTGCTCGCAGTTTTTCTGAGCCATCATGTGTGATATATTGCTCGCGGGTTATCTGGGCCCAATCATGTGTGATATTTGCTAAAACCCAGGTATTGACCCAACTGTGTGATACTTGTTTCAAGCCAATCATGTGTGATATTCCGCCGCCGTGTATCTAAGCTTTTCTTGGATACTATCCCCACCCAGTGTTTCTAACCCAAATCATGTGTGTACTTTTGCTCACCCGTGTATTAAGCCAATCATGTGTGTATATCCGTCAGCCATTTATCTAAGCCTTTTGTGTGTTATATTCTCGCAGTGTACTGAGCAATCATGTGGTTTATTGTTCTCGCCATCATGTGTGATACTATCGCTCAGCAGTGTATTAAGCCAATAGTGTGATACTATTGCTCAGCGTGTATTGAGCCAATCAGTGTATACATCTTCTCACCCAAATTGTGTGTACTATCCTCACCCGTGTATCTACCCAATCATGTGTGATACTTCTTCCAGCCATCATGTGTTTTCCGCTCAGCCAGTGTATCTGAGCCAATCATGTGAACACAAGAAAACAAAAAAGAAAGTGGCGCTCTTATGGTAAGTCACGAGTGGATAAAAAAAAAATGTTGAAAGGTGCTCACGGGGGGTTTTTTTGTGCGGTTTAGTTTTGAGGCACAACACTCAATAGTCGCCTGGGTAGCTCTATGTGAGCTTCTGAAATAGCCGCCTCGTGGTCATTTCCTCTGGAGCCGATAGACGGGCAGACGATATGCAGGTATCAAAAGAAAAAATAGTGCAACGGGCGTTTTTTTCGGGAATTTATCCTGTTTAGGCGAAGTCAGTAATTTAGGAAAAACAGAAAGAAAAACACAGAGGTGGCGCTCTATGGTGAAAGTACGTCTGAAGTAAAGCAATTAAAAGAACAAATGGAAAAGGTGCTCACCTCGAGCTGTTGTGCGTATTCTGGAGGCACAACACTCGTACGGGCATGGGTGGCTCTATCCGAGCCTCGGAATAGCAGCTGCAGGTCACTCTCTCTGGAGCCGCAAGCAGGCAGCGGGAACGAACAGCAAGGATGAGGACGAAAAATATGGACCCGGCACTCAATTCCAGAAGGAAAAAAAAAAACACCTCGTGATTAGCGAGGATATGGTTTTAAATAAAGGTTTTTTATTACATTAAAATGAAAAGAGAGTTACCCTTTCCATATATAAAACACACACTTATAACGCGTTTCACACCATTAGGCGCTTCTTCAGATAAAAATGTGTTACAGCAAGAGTACAGGAAACAACACTTTTAGTGTTGTTTCCTGTACTCTTGCTGTAACACATTTTTATTGAGCGTCGGGTCCATATTTTTCGTCCTCATCCTTGCAGTCAGTAATTTGCCCTCAGTACCTGATTGTAAGTTACTGACTGCAGCCTAGCAGGATTATTCCATGAGACGAGCGCCCAGTCCACTATTTTTTTCTTTTGATACCTGAGCCAATCATGTGTGATACTATCTGCTCAGCCAGTGTATCTAAGCCAATCATGTGTGATACTATCTGCTCAGCCAGTGTATCTAAGCCAATCATGTGTGATACTATCTGCTCAGCCAGTGTATCTGAGCCAATCATGTGTGATACTATCTTCTCAACCAATCATGTGTGATACTATCCGCTCAGCCAGTGTATCTGAGCCAATCATGTGTGATACTATCTTCTCAGCCAGTGTATCTGAGCCAGTCACGTGTGATACTATCTTCTAAGCCAGGGTATCTAAGCATATTATGTGTGATACTCTCTGCGCAGCCAGAGAATCTTAGGGTATGTTCACACAGCTTATTGCGGCGCGTATAGTATGTGCCGTAATACGCCGTGTGTTTTTGATATGACATGCATTGTTCATGTGTGACATGTCAATTCTTGAGGTGTGTTTTACTGTGGAAAGGTTCACACTCTTTTACCGAATTTTTATTGGGTTAAAAAATCTTTATTTTATAACACTACCCTCGGCCTCAATAGAGGTTTTTTGTTCCTGCAATGAGCGCCAGGTCATCCGTCTTTTCCAGTTCAACTTCATTGTCAATTCTCCCGCTGCACGTACAATACGATCTTATTGTACGCGCGGAGAGACGACATAGCATGACATAGCTTTCCATGAGAGCTATGAATTACCATAATTGCGGCACGCATTTCGCCGCTTATAAAGTGCAATATGCGACAAAATGCGCGCCGAAATACGCGGCAATTTAAGCTGTGTGAATATACCCTTAGTCTACCCAGTGATATTATCTTCTCAACCAGGGTATCTAAGCCTATCATGTGTGATACTATCTGCTCAGCCAGGGTATCTAAGCCTATCATGTGTGATACTATCTTCTCAGCCAGGGTATCTAAGCCAATCATGTGTGATACTATATGCTCAGCCAGGGTATCTAAGCCTATCATGTGTGATACTATCTGCTCAGCCAGTGTATCTAAGCCAATCATGTGTGATACTATCTGCTCAGCCAGTGTATCTAAGCCTATCATGTGTGATACTATCTGCTCAGCCAGGGTATCTAAGCCTATCATGTGTGATACTATCAGCTCAGCCAGGGTATCTAAGCCTATCATGAGTGATACTATCTTCTCATCCAGGGTATCTACTCCTATCATGTGTGATACTATCTGCTCAGCCAGGGTATCTACGCCTATCATGTGTGATACTATCTGCTCAGCCAGGGTATCTAAGCCTATCATGTGAGAAAAAAAATGATCAGCCAGGGTATCTAAGCCTATCATGTGTGATAATAACTGCTCAGCCAGGCTATCTACGCCTATCATGTGTGATACTATCTGCTCAGCCAGGGTATCTAGGCCCATCATGTGTGATACTATCAGCTCAGCCATGGTATCTAAGCCTATCATGTGTGATACTATCTGCTCAGCCAGGGTATCTAAGCCTATCATGTGTGATACTATCTGCTCAGCCAGGGTATCTAAGCCTATCATGTGTGATACTACCTGCTCAGCCAGGGTATCTAAGCCTATCATGTGTGATACTACCTGCTCAGCCAGGGTATCTAGGCCTATCATGATACTATCTGCTCAGCCAGGGTATCTAAGCCTATCATGTGTGATACTATCTGCTTGACATATGAATCATAAGCCTAATCCATTGTGTTATACTCTGTTCTGCCAGATTGGTAATCTAGCCTATCATGTTTTATTCTCCCTGTTTTCTGGCCCTGTGTAATACTAAGCCTATCATTGTTATACTCTGTTGCATGGCCCTTTGTATCTAATCCATATTATGAGTGATAAATCCGCTGGACATATGAAACTAAGCCATATCTGTTGTGTTTCACACTACATGTTCTGGGTCCCAGTGTATCTAAGCCTATCATTGTGAAACTCTGTTCTGGACCTGAGTACTAGAGCCTATCAAGATGTTTAACTCTTATCTGGCCCTGTGTGATCGTAAGGCCTAATCATGTGTTAAACCTTGTTTATACTGGCCCTGTTAACTTAAGCCATATCACCTGTTATATCTCAGTTCTGTCCCATGTTATCTAAGCCTATCATGTGTGATACTATCTGCTGGACATATGAATCTAAGCCTATCATGTGTTATACTCTGTTCTGTCCCTGTGTATCTAATCCTATCATGTGTGGATACTGTCTGTGGACAGAACGAATCTAAGCCTACTTGTTTTTATCACTCTGTTTCTGGTATCCTGTGTAATCTAGCCTATCATGTGTTTATACTCTGTTCTGGCCCGTGTTATCTAAAAGCCTATCATGTGTTAAACTCTGTTCTGGCCCTGTTGTATTCTTAAGCCTATCATGTTTGAATACTAATCTGCTGGAATATAATCTAAGCCTATCATGTATTTATACCTCCTGTTTCTGGTCCAGTGTATCTCAGCCTATCATGTTATGTTATAACCCTCTGTCTGGCCTGTGTATCTAAGGCCTATCAGTTTATACTCTGTTCTGTCCCTGTGTATCTAAGCCTATCATGTGTGATACTATCTGCTGGACATATGAATATAAGCCTATCTTGTTTTATAGCTCTTGTTCTGTCCTGAGGAACTAAGCCTACATGTGTCGGAACACTCAGTACTGAGGCCCTTTGTATCTAGCCTATCATGTGTTATACTCTGTTCTGAGCCCCTGTGTATTATTAGCCTATCATGTGTTATACTCTGTTCTGGCCCTGTGTAAATCTAAGCCTATCACGCTTTATTACTCTGTTCTGGTCCTGTGTATCTAAGCCTATCACGTGTTATACTCTGTTCTGGCCCTGTGTATCTAAGCCTATCATGTGTGATACTATCTGCTGGACATATGAATCTAAGCCTATCATGTGTTATACTCTGTTCTGTCCCTGTGTATCTAAGCCTATCATGTGTGATACTATCTGCTGGACATATGAATCTAAGCCTATCTTGTGTTATACTCTGTTCTGGTCCGAGTGTACAAAATCAAAAAATTAAGCCTATCAGTGTTGAAATCTGTCTGTCCCTGTTTATCTAAGCCTATCCATTCGTTATTCTCTGTATCTGGTCCAGTAATCTAAGCCTACACGGTTAACTCTGTTTCTGTCAGTCCCAGTGTATCTAAGCCTATCATGTGTGATAACTATCATGCTGGACATATATCTAAGCCTAACATGTGTTATACTCTGTTTTCTGGCCCTGTATATCTAAGCCTATGCACTTGTTAAAACTCTGTATCTGGCCCTGTATATCAAACCTATCATGTGTTATACTCTGTTTCTGTCCCTGTGTATCTAAGCCTATCATGAGTGATATCTATCATGCTGCGGAACATATGAATCTAAAGCCTATCCTGGTGTTATATCTCCAGTGTTCTGGTTCCAGTGTATCTAAGCCTATCATGTGTGAAACTCTGTTCTGGCCCTGTGTATCTAAGCCTATCATGTGTTATACTCTGTTCTGGCCCTGTGTATCTAAGCCTATCAACGGTTATACTCTGTTCGTACCCCCTGTGTCTCTAAGCCTACATGTGGATACTATCTGCTTGACATATGAATCTGAAGAAGCCTAGCTTCGTGTATACTCTGTTCGTCTGGGCCCTGTGTAATCTAACCTATCGTGTGTTATACTCTCAGTTCTGGTCCTTGTGTATCTAAGCCCATCATTATGTAAACTCTGTTCTGGCCCTGTGTACCTAAGCCTAAAACAAGTGGTTATAGCTCTGTTCTGCCCTGTGTATCTAATCCCTATCCATGTGTTTATACTCGTTCTGGCCCTGTATATCTAAGCCTTATCAGCTGTTATACTCTGTTCTGTCGTCTGTGTATCATAGCCTAATCATTTGTGGATACTATCTGCTGAGACATATGAATCTAAGCCTATCTTGTGTTAACTCTGGTTCTGGTCGCTGTGTATACTTAAGCCTACATGTGTGGAAACTCTGTTCAGGCCCTGTATATCTAATCCTAATCAGTGTTTATACCATCTGTTCTGGCTCTGTGTATCAAAGCCTATCATTGTGAAACTCTGTTCTGGGCCCGTGTAATCAAGCCAATCATAGTTTATAAAAAAACTACTGTCTGGCCTCGTGTATCTAACCCTATCATTGATAAACTTCTTTTTCTGCTGGGCCTCTGTATACTTAAGCCTATCATGTTGTATATAATACACTGTTCTGGCTGTTATATCTAACCTATCATGTGTGAAACACTGTTCTGGCCGCTGTAAAATCTAAGCCTATCATGTGTTTGTTATACTCTGTTCTGGCCCAGTGTATCTAAGCTATCATTTGTTATACTCTGTTCTGGCCCTGTGTATCAAAGCCTAATCAGATGTGTTATACTCTTGTTCTGGTCACTGTGTACTACGCCTATCATGGTTATACTACTGTTTCTGGACCATTGGTAATCTAAGCCCTATCATGGCTGTGATACTATGCCTGCTGGACATATGAATCTAAGCCTATCTTTGTGATATGACTCCTGTTACTGGTCCTGTGTATCTAAGCCTATTCATGTGTTTTATACTCTGTTCTGACCCTGTGTATCTAAGCCTATCAAGTGTTAATATGCTCAGATCTGGCCCCTGTATATCTAACCTTTAATTGTGTTATAAACTACTCTGTTCTGTGCCCTTTATCAAAGGCTATCATGTAGTTATACTCTTATTTCTGCCCCTGAGTATCTAAGCCTATCATGTGTTAATACACGTACTTCAGAACCTGTGTACTAAGCCTATCATTGTTAGTACTCTGTTCATGTACCTAGTGTTATACTAAGCCTATCATGTGTGATACTATCTGTTGGACATATGAATCTAAGCCTATCCTGTGAAGAAAGGGAAAAAAAACCACGGAGGGGCGCTCCTTATAGTGAAGTATGTCAAAAACGGTACTGGTGAAAATACACTAATAGGTATAAACTCACCTAGTGTGGTTGTGCGACTAATCTAGAAGCACAACTCTCATAAGCACGTGCAGGGCACAACTCGGGTCCGTCTGCGGCAGCCGTGGAATCAGTCTCCAAAACCACAAAAAATGATGTGCAGCGGTATAGACAATAGGAACTTCACAGAAAAATATGTTCCGGACGCTCATCTATTAAAGCTCCAATTAATCCGAAGGAGTTTTAAAAAAAGAATGTTTAATAAATAAGACACTGATAAAAAAGTGTTGTACACCCTGGAACCATACAATAAAATAAAACACACTCCGCTGAGCGCGTTACTCATAGCCGGTAACCGCGCTCCCTCAGGAAATTGTGATTACAGACAAATGCGGGAGAAGCAGGTCATTTTAAAGAATTCCGCACTATCTCATTGGGCGGCTAGAGCTGGCCAATGAGAGTGTGAGCGAGGAACACCCAATGTTAAGCCTATGTAGAGAAAGCACTACCCAACTCGCTGTGTGTCTAGCAATTCCAGCATTTAAACATATGGCGCATTGGATTGCAAACGGAGTGGAGCACCCAGATCTCCCCAACCAGTTCCAGGAGCGAGCCTCACTCCCACGCCCACCCCTATTGTAACTTCCCACGACCAGAGAGGAAAACAACCACCATAGCAATATAGCTCACAATATGCTCCGATAAATTAACCCATCAGCGTTGCACTGAAAGGGCAGTGTTAATGAATATAGAAGACAAAAACAAAAGACGTCACGAATAGGGACGCATCTCCAGGAGGTATTAAAAGGAAGTCCACGCCCAAACCAAGATTGGCTAGACTTAGGAGTGGCTCGGTCCTATATGACCTAATAAACAAACTGCACACTCGTACCATGTATATCTCTATGGGAATAGTAAGGCTCGATAAAAAGCATGTTACAAGGGGGAAAAGACTCGACTCCCCTCAACCAGTGCATGTAGCGAGCAACACTCAATTTGATTTATCATGGTGTTTATAACAGGACATAAAACATCATGGTATTGATCCACACCAATCGTAAAGGAACGAGCATTTACCAAAGCATAATAGCCCAATGGGCAACTTGAATTATAGCACGGTGTCAAACTGGCCACCGTGCTGATTGTTCCTAAACAAAGTATTCAACTCCGAAAGCAAACTCCTGTCAGCGCATCTCTCTAGTTATTCAGTCAATGAACGTCTGCACCATAGACGGGATTGTTAGTCCTAGGGGCTCGACTCTTAGGACCAATATGAACACGACTCTTATACCATGAATTTTCTATTAGAAAGTAGCTCATTATGTGATTGGCTTATACAAAAAATAAGGGTCTCTGGCTCCTTCAGCCAATCAGTGACACGATCGGATCAACTCTATGGGAATTATAATGTTGTTTTCACATATACTCCTACGTACAAACGTCTGAGCAATATTTATTCCACATCTGTTTTGATACAACCTGGGAATGATAGGAATAAGCATCTAATTTACAATGGAAAACAGGAGGGCCTCTTATATCCGGTCCATAACTGTCTGGAAAAAGTGGCTCAACGCAACAAACCAATAAAACATTAACAAGTAATCCTCTACATATAGATACAACAATACAAAAATGTATATGAATACAAAAGAGAAAATATAAAACACAATAGACATTAAAGGGGAGGTGGGGAAAAAAAGGGGTTTTAATAGATGAGCTCATAACTGCCTCGTTTCATTCCCTTAAAGGCATCATGTTTTGGAGTTTAAAACATCCAATAGGTTTCACGCTTCTGTAGAAGCTGAAACCTATGGAAGTTATGTTGAGGGACCTGATCTATAAGGAGTAATTCCTCAGAAGACTAAAAATACTTGGAGCATGATAATTCCAAGAAATGAATGCCACACCTCTGCTTGTGTTCCCCTTCGGCTTAATACGCTCTATGCCCTTAAGTCTCATATGAGGGTCGTGTTATGTGCGAGGCCCTCATACAAGATGACAGCTACATTTCGATTATATAAATAAGGAAGTTTGACTTTTAAGATTCAGGCTCTTTTTAACGATGTTAAACTATCTTTCGCGGAATTAAGATAATAACTGTTTTGTATTATTGAATGCTCCTACATGCATAGACAGTTTTGACGGACACCACATGCAAGCTTGCCGATATACTGGATCCATTGTATGGCTTGATCCTTTGCTGGTTTATTGATTGAATGGGGCTATACTGAAGTTTTTAAATAGTTTTGAGGAGCCAGCCTGTAGATAAGCAGTGTTTTTCCCCGAATAAGAAGGTCATAGAATGCATCTTTTTCAAGAGGTGGCCATGTTTATTTTAACACACTTATATCCAAACACTCTCTTAATATCAGGGTAATGCAGAGGTTGAATTTAAGTAATTCAAGGAGAATTATTTTTGTCTACCTCCTGTCTCTTATTAGATATTATATCTTTCTTTTTGTCTCTATTGTTAACAAAACAGTCCTGTTGTTGGTGTGCCATTGTTTTCTCTAAGGCATTACCAGATAATTTTGGTGGGCGATAAACCTTTATCCTTAAAACTTTTGTTTGATAAACAAGGCTTGTTTTTTAAATATAGAAGTCTTCTGAGCAATTTTTTCCGATTCGGCGCAGCTGGCCATAAGGGAAAGGTCTCCTTCCAAGGGCGATTGTGAGCACTCCCAAGTGAATGTAGGCTGTTGCTATCAACACTTTTGAAAGTGAGTGGCCGTCTGGAAGGTGCCGTTCGAGCCAAGGATAGAGGGGAGCGAGCAATATCAAGAAATTCAAAATTGATTATTACTAAATTGGAGAGGTAAAAAGTAATCCCCCGAAGTGTTTTTATTTAGATCTGTTTAACAAAGTCTCAATATAACAGAGGGACGCAGACCAAATGAACAAAAGTTTCATCTATATATCGTTTTGTACATGTGCCACATATTTCTATGAGAGGGTCTGAAAGTAGATATTATCTTGGCCTTCAAAAGACCCCAAAAAAAGGTGTTCGCATAAGGAGGGGCGCTTCCATCTGTGCCCAATGCGGTTCCGCGGAATCCTGCTTGTATAATCATATTGTACTGAAAAGAATATTATTTATTTTTTCCCCAAAGGAATTAAAATGCATTCCCTCCCTTTGATAAAAGATATTTTGTTGGGTGGGCATCTCCATATCAAGAATGACAATATTTCTCTATACACTCTATTTCCTAAATCATGAGATATATTTGTATAGAGGGCGGGTTACGTCTAACGTCCAAAATAATATAAATGTATCTCTAAGAAGTGGCATATTAGCAGCATTTGAATCATTGGCCTAATCCGTCAGATAACTCGGCAGTTTGAATAATCATGTGGCTGAGTGAAAACTAAATCAATATAGTCGACAGTTTACTAGTGAGGGTAATTTAATAACCGCATTATGATGGCGCCTACCTGGAGTAGTAGACAAGTTCTTATGTCATTTTTTGTGAGAAAATAAAAAAAGGGAAATTTGGTTCCATGTAATAAAAAAGGAAAATTTCTTGTCCTTCTTATTTTATGTGCCCATGCTGAAGGCATCGTATCAAAAAAAAAAAGATCTGTAATTTATTTTGTACACAGGGAAAGGGGTCCCGTACATTTTTCATAATATAGAGTATCGACCAATATTCTATTTGCCTCATAGTTTGGTACTCTCCTAATCCAGTATATACGATGGCCACCACCTTTAATCAGCGCTCTGATAATTATCGTATGTTGTTTTGCAAAGTTTTGATTGCAGCTTTTTGGTCCTTATTCAGTTAGAGTGCTTGTCACTGCGGATTTACGCCTTATTTAGCTCATCGGTCACATAACTCCCTGAAAAGATATTAATAGTGACACCTGGGATTGTATTGTGTTAAAATCTTGGATTTGCTTTTTAATTTCCACGTTTTTTCATTTTAATCTCCGAAGAAATCATCACATTTGGAGTATAGGGATTAGAGCAAAAAAAGTCGGGATAGTTGTCCAGTGTTCCTGACGAATCTCTGGAAGTCAATGAATAGATCATATTGGTAAAACTTGTAGTATCGTATGGACAGAACGATAAACCTTTTGCTAATAATAATTTCTCCAATCGAAAGAGTGTATTTCGAAAGGTTAAAAATACCCAGTTTTGTTAGATCTGTGGTACTAGACGCTGTTTTATCTATTTCATCCCTATTTTTTCTTTTTTTTCTTGTGGCTCCTGCTCGACATCCTCTCGTGTGTTTTTTCTTTTCCCCCCTTTCTTTATTGATGGTATACATGATGGTGGATTTGTATTTCTGGGGGGATTCCCTAAAAAAAGTGGCGTGGTGGTGCCGTCTGGCCCTATGCTGATATTTGCTATCTGTGAAGAGTCCATCTCTGTAAAATTGAAGGAGAGTTCCGTATCATTATGGATACTAATTTGTGAAAAACCAATAGGTAATGGACTGGAAGATAAAAGTCTGTTAATCTCTGGTTTTGGGGAATTATGCTCCTTTTTCAATTTTTCGAATCTCTCCCTGATTTCCTGGGCTTTGATAGTCATAGCTTTTGTAGGTGAAGTTTCGGAGTCGGATTTTGGATATTTTTCCTCCTCAGTATTTTGTTCTTTTTTATTATCTATAGTTAAAAATCTAGTAAAGTTCTGTTCGAATTCTGAGAGAGTTTTATGGGACAAAGCACTCAGATCAGAGATAACAGGGATATCTTCTATTGATTTATTAATTTTGAGAGGAACAGTTTCAAACTTTGTTCCAAATGGTTTTTCTCGGTTGTTCTTAGTGTCTCCAGCAATATTTGATTTGTTGCTTATATTTGTTTTTGGTCTTGCACCCAAGGCAAGATGAATATCGGGGTTGGCAGCGGGACTTACATCTCTATTATGTCTAATCTCCTGGGTTAGTTTCGATTGGGAGTTGGTATCACATTCATGATCAGGATTGACATGAACATGGGGACTTACAATAGATCTATTGTCAGACTCTGTCCCTTGCTGGGCCTCTAATTCGAGCAAAGCATCTAAAGAAACAATAGATGCCGTGTCCCTTATGGATCTCATTTCAGAAACCAGTTCCGACTGGACATCTTCCTCAACACAATTGTCCGAGTTGGCATTAATTGCCACACTCCTACTTTGTTTAATAGTCGAAGTTGATATTGGTTGAATATTTTTCTCTGATTGATTGTTAGTGTTTTGCACCTTACTATTATTCCTCTCATTTGATCTATTCCTAGAATGATGAAATCTGGAGTTGAAAAACGAGGTGGCTTTAGGTCTACGGTCACCCTGATTAAATCTTGATGTCCCATGATTGCGTGGAGTGATGGGAGTGTAAGGTATGTTTGAGGGGTTTTTTGAACGGATGGAAGTTTTATGTTCAGATGTTCTGTTATCTTTATCAACCTTCCTAGGTTTGTATTTATCCCTCAAGTATTTACCTTTTTTTCTCAAAAAAATCGTATTTACATATTTTTTGGCTTCATTAGTAACCCTCATATTGAGATTCCTCTAATCTCTATGTTGTTCAAAGGGTTTTAAATCGATAAAGATTTGTTCTATTTCTCTAGTGGTTTGACTGACCAAATCTGTTCTTTTCACTATTAGTAAATTGATCAATCTATTATAACATTCTTCTAAAATGGTGACCCAATCTTTAACGAACGTCGAATCATTCATAAATGTAGGTGTGAGGTCAATAGATAAACCCTTAGGTATAATATGACATTTCAAATATAAAGACAAGAACATAGTGTCAAGATTGTGCTGAGCCTCGCTTAGAAGCTTCTTTTCTAAAGTATTGAAAAGTGCGGTCATCTGTTTAGTCTGTTCCTCATCAAAATCAATACTTATCGTATCCGATGGAACTGTGATCATTTCATTTTCTGATCCATAAAGTTCTTGTAACATACTTTCTCTCTGTAGGGTTCTGTTCCTAAAGTATTCCATTTTGGGTGTAGTCCTTATACGATTTCTCTCAACAGTGATATAGAGACAAAGAACACACTCTGATAGTGAAATACGTATGAACAATGATATATACACAGAAGCAACAATGACCAGGCTCACCTTATTCAGTTGTGCGATTCAATCTAGAGGCACAACACTCATAATCGTATGGATTATATTTAAGGGCAGCCAACCTCCAACTGAAGTACTCCAAAGAGAGCTCCGACATATATGTGAAGAAAGGAAAAGAAAACCACGGAGGGGCGCTCCTTATAGTGAAGTATATCAAAAACGGTACTGGTGAAATACACTAATAGGTATGAACTCACCTAGTACGGTTGTGCGGCTAATCTAGAGGCACAACTCTCATAAGCACATGCAGGACACAATTCAGGTCCGTCTGCGGCAGCCGTGGAACCAGTCTCCAAAACCACAAAAAATGTGGCAGTGGGTATAGACAATAGGAACTCAAAGAAAAATATAGTGCTCGGCGGATGATACGGGGTAGTACGGGAACGCTCAATCCCATACAACTGGTACAGTTCGCTCATTATAGCCCCTTGGAAACATGCCCCCTGGTCGGAATCTATCCTCTGTGGGCACCCAAACACCTGTATAAAGTGCTTGCAGACTGCTTCAGCAGCAGACTCTGCAGTCTGATCCCTAGTGGGTACAGCCACCGCATACTTAGTGAAATGGTCTGTCATGACCAAACAGTACGAATGCCCAGAGGTAGAGTACCCAATCTGCACATAGTCAATCATCAAGAGCTCTAGGGGCGCAGATGTCCGGATGGTCTGAACGGGAGCCCGCTGTTCAGTGCTCTTACTTAACCCACAGGTACGACACTTGAGGCAAGCCTCAGACACCATGCTTAACAAGTCAGGGCAGTACACTAGTCGTTGAAGCCACTTATAGGTTTTGTCACTTCCAAAATGTGCGCCTCTCTCATGAGCTTCCCGAGCAGCCTCTGGTCCCAATGACATGGGGATAACAATCTGTTGTCGGTGCTGCAACTCTGATTGTAAGTAGATGGTCCGGCACAGGAGACCCTGGGAAACACTCAGCTTATCCCACTGCCTCAACAGCTTTTGCCCCTCCTGAGTCAGCTGGGCCTGCTCTTCTGGCCGGGGCCAGACCCGAGACCGGACCCACCCCTTCACCTTCCGTATATCTGTGCAACCATCTTGGACCCTCTGCCAATCAGCCACTGTCTTTTCCATCGGCATCCCAGACGCCACCCCACTTGAGTGTGCCACGTCCTGGAACATAGGTAACCGACCAAGGTCGGGCATTTCAGTGTCTTCTAACTCTTCGTCAACACTGTGAGATGGTAGTCTAACTGGAACCCGAGAGAGGGCATCGGCATTACCATTTTCCCTCCCTGAACGGAACTTAATGTGGAATTGGTACTTTGAGAGTCGGGCCACCCATCTCTGCTCAAGGGCTCCAAGCTTAGCATTCTCCAAATGTGCCAATGGATTGTTGTCCGTCTAACATCCCCCTCTAAGGCCCCCAAGGCTATCTCCGCCCCTAGTTCTGGAGCTAGGTTATTGTAACTGCACTACGCACCCTTTCTGTCCAGTCTTGCAGTGTCATGTTTTTTCCATCAAATTTGGGGAGGGATTGTAAAAGTGACCCTACAGGAACATAACTCACTTGGGCGGGCATTATGGGGACACCCTGAACTTGGCTCTGGGCCGGCGCCAGTGACGCCGGGGGAAGACCTCCCGTCGCATCCCCGTCCATAACGGTCGCTGTATCCTGCTGACTACGCCAAGTTGTAAGCCGAGCACCGAGGTTGGGTTCCCGGAATACAGCGAAGTTACGGACGAAGAAAACGACTCCAACACCAGTTCAACAACCCATAGTTTACTGAACTTTTCAGAAAAGCATTGTGAACAAATCCCCAAACACACATGTACAAAGTGGTAACCAAGGCCCCTGTGCCACACAGCGCGCCGCCGAGAGTGTGTCCTCTGGATGCACGATCAGTTTACCTACTCATGGGGTTCAGAAAGGCCGAACACCCACTACCTTTTTATACCATACAAGGACAGGAACAATCGTGTGTGGTGCAGTTCAAAAGCGTGTGGCGGTGGGGCACAGACTCTTACAATTTAACCAGCTCTACCCGCTATCCCCAGACATATACACATAAAACAGATCCTCTCACATGCGAACCGGTTGCATAAATAACAGTGCTATAACAAGCCCCATCCAATGTCCCGAATCAGGAGGCGTAGTTGGATAAACACCTATGGCCTGAAACCAAATCTGTCCTAACTAGACTAACAGGCCTGCACACAGTCCTAGTTTTGTTGGCGTGCACGCTTTCTTTAACCCGGGTATACCTTTTCGATGGCTGGCAGTTGCTGCTCTGGGGTGATGATCCCTGCTGTTGAAGTCGGCATCCAAGATGTAGTCGCTTCTCTCAGTCTCTGCAGAGTGTACTTTCCTTTTGTGGGCTTTCTTTGACAACAGCTTCAGTGCGCACAGTTACACTTCTCTCTCTTTGGGGGTTCTCACACTTTTGAGCCCAAACGGAGCAGGAAAGCCCAGTCAATCTTCAGCCAGCATCTGTTCCCTCCTGCCTTCTCTTGGTCTTTCTTGTTCTTCCCAAAATGGCCGCTCCCTCATGCCTCCAGTCACATGTCTCTAGTCACATGTCTATCATTTGCATGCAACAGTTTCCAGAGACAGTGGCATCTTGTGGCCAAACACCAGGATGCAACAGAATGCTTTACAATAATAAGTCACACATATGATTTTACTGAGTAAATACAATGCGGCTGTTCCACTACCCCACACCTTGATCTTTTTAACTATTGCTACACCCCCTCCCTCCACTCCACCCACTGTTTTATTCCTAATTCCCAGATTTCGGTCTTCACTATTTTGCACGCTGTCTTTGTAGTTACCCCCCCCCCCAGTCCCTAGTTTAAATATCCCTCCAACTATCTGGCCATTTCATCCCCCAATACAGCTGCACCCTCCCCATTTAGGTGCAGCCCGTCCCTAGCATAGAGTCTGTAGCCAAGACAGAAGTCAGCCCAGTTCTCCAAAAACCCAAATCCCTCTTTCCTACACCAATTTTTGAGCCACTTATTCACCTTTCTAATCTCCCGCTGCCTCTGGTGTGGCCCGTGGAACAGATAATATTTCTGAAAATATTACCTTGGAGGTCCTTGCCTTGAGCTTTTGGCCTAAGTCCCTGAAATCATTTTTAAGGACACTCCACCTACCTCTAACTTTGTCATTGGTGCCAATGTGCACCATGACAGCTGGATTCTCACCAGCCCCACCCAGCAATCTGTCAGCCCAATCCGCAATATGTCGAACTCAAGCCCCAGATAAACAACATACTGTTCAACGATCTTGGTTTTTGTGGCAGATTGCCCTGTCTGTGCCCCTTATAATGGAGTCCCCAATTACTAGCACCTGTCTAGCCTGCTCTGCACTCCGTTTCCCCATCTTACTGGTGAAGCAGGGGTAGTGTCTTGCTGCAGCAATGCTATTTCTGAGCTGATATCCCAATCATTAGCCAATCTTGCAAATTTGTTGGGGTGTACCAGATCAGGACTAGCCTCCCTGACACTCTTCCCTCTACCCTTCTTTCTAACTGTTACCCAGCTAGCTGCCTCATGTTCCTGCACTTCCATGCTGCCATCCTCCCCAGCATCTACACCTGCGAGTGATTGCTCAGTGAGCAGCAAACTCGCTTCCAAGTTGGCAATGGATCTCAGTGTTGCCACTTGCTCATTTAGATCCAGGATCCGGGCTTCTAAATGTGCAGTGTGCACACATCTTGCACAGCAGTATGGACTCTTGAATTGTTGTTGTTACACACCCTACCCCAGAGATTACTTTACCCACTCTACCCCAGAAATAACATTACACACTGTACCCCAATGCCCAGTAAGTGTTTCTAGCACTCTTGGCTAATTCTCTAGAAGTTGTCACCAGAAATCTTCTTGCTCCATCTCCCATCAGTAAATGTGTGCAAGATGTGAGAGCTTAATTTCCCCTCATCACTTCCGATTTCAGTTAGGGCCCTATATTGTAGCTGCTTTGAGCATCTTATTGTACTACTGGATTATACAGTGTGTGTCCCTGAGAGAATCATTTTTCACTTTACCACATACTACCCTCTTGGTGCAGAACCACTGAAGCCACAAAACCAGAATCCCAGAAATTACATGACATGTAGTTAGATAGTTAGTACAGTTGAAAAAAGACTTGTAAATTTACATCATTCTGTATACACTGTATCCCAGAGATTACATTACACTCTGTACTCCAGAAATTACATTACACACTGCACCCCAAAGATGAATTACATTAAACACCTTACCCCAGAAATTACTGTGTGTAACAGTACTCCAGAGTTGACATTACTTTACACACCAGTGTTGGACTGGCCCACTGATATGTAAAGGTTTACCGGAATACAGCGATGTCACGGACAAAGAACACGACTCCAACACCAGCTCCACAGCGGTTTGTTTTACTGAATTTTCTGAAACAAGATGGTAAACAGATCCCCCAAACACCAATTTACAAATATGTATCCTGGGCCCCTGTGCTGCACAGCGCGCCGCCCGAAGTGTATTCTCCGGATGCCTGGTAACTTTACCTAACCGTGGGGTTCGGAAAGGCCGATAACCCCTTACCTTTTTAATACTGTAAGCACCAACGGGTACAATTGTGTGTGGTGGTGGTTGCAGGGGCTCGTGGTGCAGCACAGTAGCTTACACAGCTTAAATGGATGAACCCACTTCCCTCCCAAATACACATGCAACACAAACCGGTTCAAGTAGATAACGGTGTGATATCAAACTCTCCAAATCCTGAACAGGAGGATGTATTTGGGAAACCCTCCTTTGGCCTGTAACTGAGCCTAAACTATCTAAACTAATATCAGGCCGTCTCACAGTCCTGAGCTCGTTGCCGTGCATGCATCCGCTGAGGTACCTTAAAGATGGCCGGCAATTACTGTCCTCCGGTGCAGTTCCTTGTGGATGATCCGGCTTCAGACAGTCTTCTCTAACATGGCAGCTTGTCCAGGAGCTTGTGTCTCTCTCTCTCTCTCTCTCTCTCTGTCTCTCTCTCTCTCTCTCTCTCTCTCTCTCTCTCTCTCTCTCTCTGTCTCTCTCTGTCTCTGTCTCTCTCTCTCTCTGTCTCTGTCTCTGTGTCTCTCTCTCTCTCTCTGTCTCTCTCTCTCTCTGCCTCTGTCTCTCTCTCTCTCTCTCTGCCTCTGTCTCTCTCTCTGCCTCTGTCTCTCTCTCTCTCTCTCTCTGCCTCTGTCTCTCTCTCTCTCTCTCTGCCTCTCTCTCTCTCTCTCTCTCTCTCTCTCTCTCTGCCTCTGTCTCTCTCTCTCTGCCTCTGTGTCTCTCTCTCTCTCTGCCTCTGTGTCTCTCTCTCTCTGCCTCTGTGTCTCTCTCTCTCTGCCTCTGTGTCTCTCTCTCTGCCTCTGTGTCTCTCTCTCTCTCTGCCTCTGTGTCTCTCTCTCTGCCTTGCCTCCCCTGTGTCTCCTCTCTCGCCATGTCTCCTCTCTCTGCTCTGTCTCTCTCTCTGCTCTGTCTCTCTCTCTCTGCCTGGTCTCTCTCTCTCTTGCC
>JAODAL010058955.1:0-21783 GCA_025379985.1 Phyllomedusa bahiana | reverse complement strand
TTGGGAGGTAGCTAATAAAAACTTTGCAAATACTTAATAAGAGTCCCAGGTTTTTCATTTTTTTCCTTAGCTGTAAAGCATTTCCTAAATTCCTATATAACTTGAGGTTTTACTGAGTCTTTAGTGTGCCACGGATTTATGTATTAGATGTATGCATTGCCTTTCAGTGTGTGCACCTATGCTTACGTTTTCAAAGTATATATTAGATGTGCACACCCTTTTACATTTTGTAGTCTATTTGGGAGATGGCAATCTCATTGGCTTGCTGCACTAACCCCAAACCTATTAAAAATATGTGCAGGTTAACTCAATTGCGGGGTTCCTATCACTCCGGGGGAAAAGTGGCAGTCTGAATGGACTCCTAGTAAGGTAACATGTTTTAGTGTAGGGACTCACCTGCTCAGGGAACCCCTTTGACGTGTTGGGAGGTGAGCTTAATACAATCTTTGATCAAATACTGTAAACTAAGAGTCCCAGGTTTTTCATATTTTCCTTAGCTGTAAAGCATTTCCTATATTCCTATATAACTTGAGGTTTTACTTAGTCTTTAGTGTGCCACTGATTTATGTATTAGATGTGCACCTTGGAAACAAGCCGATAAGCTCAAGGACTGGCCCACCTTCTGTTCTAGAATGCACAACCCGCCAGTATCTGATTTTACCCCCAAACACTCCGCACTGAGTGAACTATACCTCCGCTGCCTCGCTGAGCCCCTTTGCCGCTACTTTTCTTGGACCTGCAAATTGGGTTTTTTCCCCCGTGGTCACTTGGCTCCCGATCTCACACTGCTGCTACCCTGCTGACTCACGGCCACACAACCCACTTGCTGACGCAAGCTGACGCAAGCTGACGCCCTCTTCTCCTGAGGATGATGAAGCCCTTGCTTCATCCGGCTCCCAAGTGCGGTCGGCTAAAATCATCAAATATTTGTGTTTCATCGTCGCTGCGTCCTCATCACCGGTCTTGGTATGCAGAAGGCTGACCCCTCACAACATGACCTCCCATGCCACTCTTCCACAATCTATACTTTGCCGCCTACTGCAAGAAGCAGGGGTTTATTGGCCCCAATTCTTCGCTTCCAAGTAGCTGCTTTACTGCCCTCCTCAAATTGTTCATCCCGCTATATAGTGGTGCTGAGCCAGACCACATAGTAGAATCTTGGCTGAGGGAACCGGATGGGAAGAGGCGGGTTGAGGACAGGTAGGGCCGCTGACCCGCTCCCGGCCATGCCCAAATAAGGATTGTGTATGACGTTCCACCGGGCTCTTGACTGGGTTGTCAGATGTCATCTGGGAGGAAGTGGATGACCTAGTCAACCAAAACAAAAACCATTGGTGTGCTGAACAACACACGGCCGCCTAGATGACAGTGGCAGTTGTGGCCTCACCAAGTGACCCTGCTGCGACGTCCCCTTGCTGTGCTGCGACCCGGGCCTGCTCCAGGAATTTTTTTGTGCCACCCCCACTCGCAGGTGAAGAGCCTACCACCTCTCTGTCTGACATACTGTTTGTTCTAAATGTACAGACAAATATTTGATGAAGTATCTGTAATATGAAAAAATACAACACCCTGTATTTGACTCCAAATGAACCCACTAACAGGCTTAGGTAACCCTTGGATATAAATTGCGCTCCACAAATGGCCATGAAAAATTTACTTCTATGTGCCGTTTAAAAACACTGTATATTTTACTGAATATAAAAGCACAAACAGGCTTAATTACCTTCGGAGTGTAGAGGTAACGGCAGCAGCCACAGCAGCAGCATGAGGTCAGACAGTGGCACAATGACATTCTGGAGGTGGCAAAACAGTAGTAGGCCACAGAGTGGCACAATGACAGAGAGTGGAGGTCACGGCAGCAGCAGCATGGGTAGGCAGTGGCACAATGCATTCTGGAGGTGGCAAATTGTAGTAGGACAGAGTGGCACAAAGACAAGAAAGGGAAAGGGCATGGGGAGCAGCAGATGAGGTCAGAGGTGGGAAATGCACAGTGGGGGTCATGGCAGCAGCCACAGCGAGCATGAGGTCGAAGTGGAACAATACACAGATGTGGGGGGTAAAAAGGCAGAGCCAACAGCGTGGGTCAGAAGTGGACAATGACATTCTGGAGGGGGCAAAAAAAGAGTGGCCACAGGGTGGGACAAAGACAGAGAGTGGGGGTCACGGCAGCAGCAGCATGAGTCAGAAAGTGGGGACAAGACACAGTGTGAAGGACATGTCACGCCACATGCGCATAGGTCAACAGTGGACAATGACTTTGGGGTGGCAAAAAAAAGTAGTAGGCCACAGAGTGCCACAAAGACAGAGAGTGGAGGTTTCCGGGAGCAGCAACTAGGGCAAGGTGGCACAATGAACAGTGTGAAAGGGCACGGGAGCGGCCCCAGCAGAAGCTTGAGGTCAGAAGTGGCACAATGACATTCTGGGGGTTTGGCCCAAAAGTAGTAGGCCACAAAAGTGGCAAAAAGGGCAGGAGTAAAGGTCCCCGGAAAAGCAGCAGCATGAGGTAGAGGGGTTGGCATAATGACAAAAGTGTAGAGGGCACGGCAGCAGCCACAGCGGCAGCATGAGGTCAGCCCAGGGGCCAATGACATTCGGGGAGGGGGAAAAAACCCAGTAGTAGGCCCAGGGGTGGCAAATGACGGGAAAAGGGGAAAGGGTAAACCGGCAGCAAAAAACCTTGGGGTTTCGGGCAGGGGCCCACAATAAAATTTTCTGGGGGGGCCCAAAACCCCGTATGGGCCCACAGGGTGGGCAAAATGAAAGAAAAGTGGGGGGTTGGGGCGGGGCCCAGCTGCATGAGGCAGAGAGGGGGCAAAATTACACAGTGTGGAGGTCGGGCAGCACCCACAGGGGCGCATGAGGTCAGACAGGGGAACAATGACACAGAGGGGGGGAAGGGAAAACGGCAGCAGCCACAGCGGCAGCTTGAGGTCAGAAAAGTGGCAAAATTTGACATTTGGAGGTGGAAAAAACATTTAGTAGGCCCAAAAGTGGCACAATGAAAAGGGGAGGGGGAGGTCACGGCAGCAGCAGAATGAGGCCCAGAGGTGGCACAATGCCCCAAAAGGTGTAAAGGGACATGTCAGCCCCCACAGTAGCAGCATGAGGTCAGACGGGGCCCACAAGGACTTTTCCTGGGGGGGCCCAAAAACAGTTAGGGGGAAACAGAAGGCCACAAGGGAAAGAGAGGGGGGAGGTCAGGGCAGAGCAGCATGGGGGGTCGAGAGTGGCACAATGACACGGGGAAAAGGGTCACGGCAGCGGGCCACAGCAGAAGCTTGAGGTCAGACATTTCCCAAAAATGCCCATTTGGAGGTGGCAAAAACAGTAGTAGGCCACGAGGTCAAAATTGACAGAGAGTGGAGGCCCAGGGCAGCGCAGTATGGGGTCAGAGGTGGAACAATGACACGTTTTAAGGGGCAGGGCAGCAGCCACAGCAGCAGTATAAAGGGGTTCAGGCGCGGCACAAGACATTCTGGGGGGGGCCCAAAAACGGGTTGTAGGCCCCGAGGGGGCACAATGACAGAGAGGGAGGTCCCGGGCAGCCGCCATGAGGTCAGACAATGGCACAAAGGGACACAGTGGGGAAAGTGCAGGGGCAGCAGCCACAGGCAGTTTGATGAGGCCCAGCCCAGTGGCCCCAAGGGAAAAAATTCTGGGGGGGTGGCAAAAAAAGTGGGGTGGGCCCACAGGGGGGGCAAAATTGCCCAATAAAAGGGGAAAAGGGTCGGCAGCAACACCCATGAGGTCGAGAGGGGTTTCAAATGACACAGTTTTGGATTTTCCCGGGAACCAGCAACGCAGCAGCAGCATGGGGGTCATAGGAGGACAATGACGAGTGGGGAAAGGGTGGGTGGCGAATACCAGGCCCGGTAAAATTTGGTGGTGGCCAGGGAAAAGAAACTGTAAAGAAGTTTTTGTGGCATCAGGCGGGTGTCGGGCATCAAAATTAGTAGTGAGGCGGGGAGTTTGAACCCGGGAACTCATTTCTCAAAGTTTGTGTGAGGGCCCTTGGCTAAAGTAATTGACCCCAAAAGGGGAATTGGGTTTGGTTTTGGAAATCCTGGCCCGATCCACGCCGGGATTCATTTTTAACAAAGGTAAAGTGTTCCACATTTCCCGGGGAAAAGCGGGTTCCCCCTTTGGGGGTAACTTTTGGGCCCCCGTCGCATAAAAACACCCACTCTGTTGCCACATACTGGCCGGGCAGGACACCCTTTCTCCTTGCAAACGGAAGTTGGGGGCCACAAAATTCCAGTTTGGCTGCCCAGTAGTCCAGGGAAACTTCAAACTGGGGTGGCAGAATTTGCTGCCCAAAGGGTGGGGCCCCCCAACCTGTTGGTTCGGGGATTTCCCCTCCAGGTCCTGCTGCTGTTTTGCTGGGCCCTGCCCCCCCTCACTAGGGGGGTGAACAAAGGGCTGTCATCAGGGGAAAAGAAAAGAAGTGCCCCCAAATAGGCAGCGGCCCAACTAAAATACGGAGGTTTTCCCCATTGTATTTGGGTTTTGCCTCCCTCTAAAGCAGCCGGGAAAAAAAAAGGCCCCCATTTTGGATCGGTGCCGGGGCCCAATAGGGGAGACCAAAGTCATCCCTCTCCCGATGGTGATATACGGTTTTGTCACTGCCAGGCAAAAAGCATGTAGGGGCCATTGACAAGTGACTTCCGAGGGGCTCCCCTGCCCCATCTCACTGTAAAGCCACGGGCTTGGGGGGTTTTCCCCTCGTCTCCTCTCTCCACTACCCCTCCAGCTGCTTCTGCCCCTACCTTTTCACCTGGGTAAAAAACCACCATTTCACCAACTGCTTCTGCTCAATGTCCTCCTCCTCCATTTCAGTTCCCACCGGGACTCAGGGGCCCTAGTGTGACCATTCTCCATTCCCCTACCCGAAGATTTTTCAGCATCTGTTCCGGGAAAAGAACAGTGGAATGCTTATTCCCCCCATATTCCTGGTGACTGCAAATAAGTGGGGTCTCCCAAAATGGCCTAAACAAAGGGCAGGTGTAACGCATGGGGCCCACGGGCTGACATCAAAGTTAAAAAATGGGGGTACCCCTGTCGCCGGGATCATCAAAAAATCGTTAATGGGCCTTTTTTGTTCAACAGTGGGCCCAACTGTTAGCTGGAAAATTCCAATAGTGGAAACATCACATTCAAGTGTGTTGGGGGGGCCCGTTCGCCGCGCAACAAGGGGGGTGTTTGTTTTGTGGGAAGGATGAAGTGCATGCCTTTTTCCCGGCCGTTTAGAATCTTCTGAAGATCGGGGGAAGACTTCGGAACCTTTTTCCAACCCAAATTGAACACCTGCGCAATGAGGGCGCATGGCCATCCCCCTGGTGCGGCGGCCCCATTTACCCCAGTCCGAAACCAATTTCCCAATTTTGCAGTTGGCGGAAAACCAACTCAATTTCTTGTGCATGAGTGGAGCGTTCCCCCCTGTTGACTCGTTCGCCGAGGCAAGCCGGGTATAGAACTGGGACACCGCTGGCCCTACACATGTGGTTTTTATGGAGCAGTACTTGTAGAGGCTGAGTGGTGGTGGTGGGGTAGGGGGAGGAGTGGAGATTGGCACAGGGCCGCAGTTTGAAAACGTGGGGGAAAACGGCCTTCCTGCCCAAATTTGTTGGTGTCCTGGAAAAACACATTCACCCACCTTATAAAGGACATATACGGGCCCGACCGTAGTTACCTCCAACGCCCGCTGCCGGCACCTTGGAAAAGCCGATAACTCAAGGACTGGCCCACCTTCTTTCTAGAACTGCCACACCCCCAAATTTCTGATTTACCCCCAAACACCCCCGCACTGGTGCTACAAAACCTCCGCTGCCTCGCTACCCCTGTGCCCTACTTTCTTGGCCGCAAAATTGGGTTTTTTACCCGTGGTCGTTTGGGTCCCGATCTACACGCGCTACCCTGTGACTCACGGCCAACAACCCCCTTTGCTGATGCAAGCTGACGCCCCCCCTTTTCCCTGACGATGAAAAAGCCCTTGCTTACCCCGGCCCCCCCAAAAGTGCGTCGGCTACATCATCCAAATTTTTGGTTTTCTCGTTACGCTGTCCTCATCAGGGTCTTGGTATGAGAGGCTGACCCCTCACAACTGACCTCCCATGCCCTCTCCAAAATCTATACTTGCCGCCTATGAAAGAAGCAGTGGTTTTGGGCCCCAATTTTTCGCTTCCAAGTACTGCTGACTGCCCTCCCAAATTTTTCCATCCTCGCTATATAGTGGTGCTGACCCAGACCACATACAAAGATCTCGGGCTGAGGGAAACCCCGGAGGGACAAGGGGGGTTGAGGACAGGTGAGGGGCCGCTGACCCGCCCCCGGGGCCCATGCCAACTAAGGTTGGTCTACTTTCCCACCGATTTGATGGGGTTGTCAGATGCATCTGGGGGGAATTTGATGACCTAGTCAACCCAAATCAAGAACCATTGGTTTTTCTAACAACACACGGCCGCAATGACAGCGGCATTGGGGCCTCACCAAGTGACCCCTGCTGCGACGTCCCCTTGCGAGCGCGCCCTGGGCCCCCCCAGGAATGTTTGTCCCACCCCCATCCGCGGGTGAAGGCCTACCACCTCTCTTCTGACATACTTTTTTGTTTAAAAGTAAAGACACTATTTGGAAGATATCTGTTATATAAATACCACCCTGTATTTGACTCCAAATGAACCCACTAAAGGCTTAGGTAACCCTTGATTAAATTGACTTCCAAAGGCCCAAAGAAAAATTTACTTGTATGTGCCCTTTAAAAAACTGTATATTTTACTGAATATAAAAGCACAAACAGGCTTAATTCCGTTATGAATTATGCTACAGGCAAAATTTCTTCTTTGGGGGGTGAAAAAAAAAGTTCCCCTTTTTGGGGCCACGCAGCAAAAAAACGCTTAATTAACCCTGGATCTAAATTGCGCAAAATAAATGAGGGAATCAAAAATTAAGTGGGATTTGGATTGTAAAAAACCCCTGTTTTTTTAAATGAATACAAAAGGGAACAGGCTTAGATAACCCTTGGGTATTCAAGTGCTGAAGAAAAGAGCAGATAATTAAAATTTTTATGCAGCTGCATTGGACGCACACTGGACTTTAGTTCCCAAAAAACCCCCCCAAAAACAGAATTAAACGAAGGAAGCATTTTCTGAAAAAGCTTGACACCCCCCCCAAAAAATCCCTTATAAAAGTTTTTTCTTTTGTGTGGATTTAAATAAATGCAGCTGCAGCAGCTACAACCGCACAGAGAGAGGAGTGGAACTGCCAGGTCGCTCTAAATTTAAAATGCGGGGTGACTCACAAAATCCCCCTGGTCTCGATTGGCTTTTTCTCTGCACGTCATTGGGGTCCTCCTTTCTTCCTCCCGCTTCTTTGCCCCCCTTTAAAGCCCTGGCTCGCGGCCAATTTTAACAATTAAAAAAACGCTTCTTCCCCCGCGAATCACCCCAAACTTTGACTTCGTTCAGAATGGAATTTTCCTAAAATTTCTAAAACGAATTCCATTTGTTAGAATCAATTTCCCCCATCTCAATCAGTTGAATAGTCCCCAAAAAAAATGGGAATCTAGAAAGAAAACAAAAGTGACTTTTAAGCTACTTTTATTTTTTCCCCATAGGCAAACTTAAACTCTATCAGTTCTAAATCTAAAAAACACAAAACGAAATTTTTTATTATGTATAACACTTCACCTCGATACACACTTTTTAAAAAACCGATTCAAACCCTTTCCCAATTTATCTCTTTCAAAATTAAAAAGGGAAGCTTGAACCCCCCCAAAAATCGCTGTATAAAAGTGAGTTTTTTAGTATGAGATACCATAAGCAGCTGCGGGCCCCTTTTCCCTACCAGCACAGTGGAAGCGGTATTAGCTTTCCCCCGTCGCGCCGGGCTTATATAGTGCGGTGACGTCACAGAATCCCGCCCGGGCTCTGATTGGCTTCATCTCTGCATATGTCATGTAGGTACGCCCTTCTTCCTCCCAGACGTCTTTGCCCCATGTAACGCCATGTGCTGCAGCCATTTTTTCAATTAAAAACACACTTCGTTCCCGCGAATTACCCCAAACTTCAACTTTGTTCACAATCAAAGTTTTCCTGAAATTCTAAACGAATTCCACTTCGTTCGAATCAATTCATCCATCACTAGTCACTGTGTGGTATAAATGACATGCTAGCAGTACTCAGCAGGTCAATATGATTACAGTGATACCCAATTTGCATCTTTTGTTATGTATTACTGCTTTTACACAATAAAAGCTCTTTTATTCAAAAAGGAAAACACCTTTTTGCATCGCCATAGTCTAAGAGTCATCACTTATTTATTTTTCTGTGAGTGGAGCTGTGTAGCAGCTTGTTTTTTTGTGGGATGATTTGACATTTTTATTTTTATCATTTTTGGGGGGACAGGGCTTTTTGATCGCTTTTAAATCCATTTTTTGGAAGGCAGGGTGGAGAAAATTGTCAGGTTTGGCTTACCAAAAGGCAAACCAGAGATGTGGATCCTCTGGACCACCGCAAGCGATGGTATAAGCCCCACCAGGAAGCGGAGTCTAAGTAGGTCCGGTCCTCACCAGAGCCCGCCGCAAAGCGAGATGGATTTGCAGCGGCGGATTGCTATCAGGTCGCTACCCCTGAGGTTACTTGCTTGCAGTGGCGGCCGAGGTGTGGCACGGTACAAAATCGCGGAAAAGACTTGTAGTCGAGAACTAGCAGGAAGGTCGGGACAGGCGGCAAAGGATTGTGGTCGAGGGACAGAGGCAGAGGATACGGTACACGGAACAACACTAGATGCTTCAGGAACGCTTCCTCTCTAGGCACAAGGCACTATCGATTCGGCAAGAATCAAGGGGAAGAGGTAGGACTTAAATAGGATCAGCGCCCAGTAAAAACCAATCACCGGTGCACGGTCCCTTTAAATTAAGATGCAGTACCGCGCGTGCACCCCCTTAGGGGGGTGAGCACCCGGAGCACAGCAGGAGTGCGGTGAGGTAAGGGGACAGAGCTGCGAGCATGCTCACAGCCTGAGGATCGGGTCAGGGCGCTGCTCGCAGCGGACGATGCTGCTGGGATTCGGGTGGGCCCGCGACCCAACATGGGGGTCGCGGGAACACATGTGACACGACCACCCCTTAGGCATCCCCCCCTCTTTCTAGCCTTCAGAAACCTTGTCAAGATGTCGCGGTCCAGGATGTTGTCCTCCATTGTCCTCCTTATAGTCAACCAAGAAAAATTGTATCACCCTAACCGTCTTCATGGCCAGGATCTCCTTAACTGTAAAAACATTGGTGGAGTCAGCTACGGGAGTTGGGGGAGCTACAGGTCGCGAGAATCGATTAAGGATGACCGGTTTCAGCAGGGAGACGTGGAAGGAGTTTGGAATGTGCATAGTAAGAGGGAGCCGGAGTTTGTAGGCCACAGGATTGAAGCGCTTCAGAACTTCAAAGGGACCAAGAAACTGGGGGCCAAGCGTATAGCTGGGAATTTTGAGGCGGACATACTGGGCAGAAAACCATACCCTATCTCCCAGGGCAAAGGACTGAGGGGGTCTCCTTTTCTTGTCTGCCTGAACCTTCATGCGGGCCGAGGCCTGAAGCAGAGATTGGCATGTCATCTCCCAAATAGATAAGTCACTGATGAGACTGTCTACTGCAGGCACATCAGAGGAGGCGGAGGGCAGCGGAAGGGGTGGAAGAGGGTGCCGGCCGAAGACCATAAAAAAAGGAGATGCTCTGGCAGAATCCGATTCCAGAGAATTGTATGAAAATTCGGCCCATGGCAACAAACTAGACCAATCATTGTGTCGAGCAGACATGAAATGGCGGAGATAAGTACCCAAGACCTGATTCACCTTCTCCACTTGGCCATTAGATTGTGGGTGGTAGGCAGAGGAAAAGTCCAGTTTGACTTGTAATTGCGCGCAGAGGCCCCACCAAAATCTAGAGACAAACTGAACTCCTCGGTCCGAGACGATATGTTGGGGAAGTCCATGCAGCCGGAAAATATGTTGAAAGAAGAGATTGTTTAGACATAGGGCGGAAGGAAGGCCAGGCAATGGAATGAAGTGCGCCATTTTGGAGAATATGTCCGTGACCACCCAAATAACCGTATTACCGGCAGAGGGAGGTAAGTCGGTGATAAAATCCATAGCGATGTGAACCCATGTGCTGTTAAGGACTGGCAGAGGTTGCAGAAGCCCCGCCGGTTTGAGACGAGGAGATTTATTACAAGCACAAGTGGTACAAGCTTCCACAAATTCTTTCACGTCTTTGTCCAACTCAGGCCACCAGTAAAAATGGGCAATCAGGGAACAAGACTTCAGAACCCCAGGATGGCCGGCTATTCGAGAAGAATGACCTCAGTCCAGTAGCCTTTTCCGCAGCGCAGGGCGCACGTAAGTCTTGCCCGGGGGGTACACGTTGGAGGTTTACGGGAGCCATGGATATCAGACATTCAGGGGGGTACAATGTGCCGAGGAGAGGTCTCTTCTTCTCCACTGATATCTGAGGCACGAGAAAGGGCATCGGCTTTGATATTCTTTTCCACCGTTCGGAAATGGATAACACAATTAAAACGAAAGAAAAACAGTGACCACCTGGCTTGGCGTGGGTTCAGACGTTGTGCTGTTTGGAGATAGAGGAGATTCTTATGATTGGTGAAGATGTTTACAGGATGCCGAGCACCCTCCAGGAGGTGACGCCATTCCTCCAAAGCAAGCTTAATGGCCAGTAGCTCCCGATCCCCGATGGTGTATTTCTCTCAGCGGGCGAGAAGGTTTTGAAAAAGAACTTGCAGGTCCGAGTCCTGCCTTTATGGCCCTTTTGGGTGAGAACTGCTTCAGCCCCCACAGAAGAGTAATCGATCTTCAAGAAGAATGGGTTCTCTGTATCCGGATGGGATAAAACGGGTGCGAAGGCAAAGGTGGCCTTTAACTTGGTGAAGGGCTCTTCGGCGGCTGGCAGCCATAGTCTGGGGTTACCATGCTTCCTGCTGAGGGCCACAATAGGGGCTACCAAAGTCGAGAAGTGTGGAATGAACTGCCTGTAGTAATTCGTGAACCCCATGAAACGTTGTATGGCCCGAAGACTGACAGGTCGAGGCAACTGAAGGCCAGCAGACAGTTTAGCAGGATCCATTTGTAGCCCCTTGTCAGAGATAATGTATCCGAGAAACGGGAGGCTGGTCAGGTGGAAAAGGCACTTTTCTAGTTTGGCATAGAGGTGATTGTTGCGTAAACGCCTCAGAACCTGCGCACGTGGGACTGGTGGGACTCCGGATCGGGTGAGAAAATAAGAATGTCGTCCAGGTAAACCACTATGCAGGTATACAGGAGGTCTCGGAAAATATCGTTAACAAATTCCTGGAAGACTGCAGGGGCATTGCACAGACCGAAGGGCATCACCAGGTATTCGAAATGCCTATCCCAAGTGTTGAAGGCCGTCTTCCACTTGTCCCCCTTTCTGATCCAAGTAAGGTTGTAGGCTCCTCGTAGATCCAACTTAGAAAAGATTCTGGCCCCCAGAAGACGGTCAAAGAGTTTGGTGATTAACGGTAACGGATACCAGTTTTTAATGGTGATTTTGTTGAGGTTGCGGTAATCAATCCTTCTTTTCCACGAAGAAGAAACCGGCACCCGCGGGTGAGGTAGATTTGTGGATGAAGACCTTACGTAGATTTTCTTAAACGTAGGCAGACATCTCCTGGGTCTCGGGTACAGAGAGAGGGTAAACCCTACCCCGGGGAGGTCTGGACCCAGGCAATTGGTCAATCTGGCAGTCATAGGGAGGATGAGGAGGAAGAGTCTCTGCTTGTTTTTTAGAAAAAACGTCCTGATACTGCAGCGGTAGACCCAGTAGAGGCTTGGGAGATAGTCGTGGAGGAGTGGGGTGCACAGGGCGAGGTGCCCCTAAGCAGCGAGACTGGCTGTTCCGGCCCCAACGCATAACTTTGCCCGTCTTCCAGTCCAGCATAGGGTCGTGACACTGCAGCCATGGAATTCCCAGGAGGACAGCCGAGGATGAACGGGGTAACACAAAGAATGCGATCCTCTCTTTATGTAAAGCTCCCACTTTCAGAGACACCAGTTCCTTCCGAAAGTGGATAGAGTCACTCAGCAGTTCACCACTGACAGACGAACAAGAAAACCACCGGGAGGTGATATTTAGTCACCAGGGTAGCGTCCATAAAATTTCCAGCTGATCCGGAGTCCAGGAAGGCTATTTGGAACGAAATACCGGAATTGGTAGTGATCTGAATCAGTAGAGTGAGATGAGGAGAGGAATGGCTGACACCTAGGGACGCCTCTCCCATGAAGCCTATGTGCGTGCGTTTCCTGGACATTGCTGGCGAAGCAGACAATCCCTGCGGAAATGTTCAGGAATGCCGCAGTAGAGACAGAGATTCTCCTCACGACGTCGTGAGAGCTCCTGCGGTGTTTGGTGGGCCCTGTCCACCTGCATGGCTTCTTCAAAGTCCAGCTGTGAAGGAGGCCATGGGAACACCGGTGCTAGATGGGGCAGACAGCGTGATCGGCCTGGCTCACATTCCTGACGAAGCTCCTCCAGTCTCTCAGAGAAGCGTAAGTCGATGCGAATGGCTAGATGGATCAGCTCACTCAAGGAAGATGGAGGATCCCTGGTGGAGAGGACATCCTTAATTCGGCTGGAGAGACCCTGAATGTGGCACACAACGCTGCCTCGTTCCAGGCTAATTCCCTTGTTGCAGATTCAGCAACGCTGAGGATGCACGGGCGGGTTCCTCGAACACACTTCGGAACTCCTGTAGAAAAGTGCTAAGATCAGCCGTGACGGTGTCGCCTCGGTCCCAAAGTGGAGTTGCCCAGGCCAGGGCTTTTCCCGAAAGCAGACTGGCCATGGACGCCACCTTAGACCTTTCAGACGGGAACTGACCTGCCATAAGTTCCACGTGGAGAGAGCACTGGGTGATGAAGCCCCTGCAGGCCTTAGGGTCCCCATCAAATTTTGTAGGCATGAACAACCAGAGCTTGGGGCTGGCAGACATTACCGGAGCTGGTGCCACGGGAGCCGCCACGGCAGCCGGTTGTTGCTGCTAAGTGGCGAGAAGCTGCTGAATCATAGAGGTCAGCTTGTTAAGCTGTTGCGCTTGCTGCGCGATCTGCTTGGATTGCTGAGCCATAATGGTGGTGAGGTCAGAGATGCTCGGAAGAGGCACCTTGGCGGGATCCATGGCCGAATTGAACTGTCAGGTTTGGCTTACCAAAAGGCAAACCAGAGATGTGGATCCTCTGGACCATCAAAAGAGATGGTATAAGCCATGCCAGGGAGCGGAGTCTAAGTAGGTCCGGTTTTCACCAGAGCCCGCCGCAAAGCGGGATGGACTTGCGGCGGCGGATTGCTACCAGGTCGCTACCCCTGACGTGACTTGCTTGCGGTGGCAACCGAGGTGTGGCGCGGTACAAAATCGTGGAGCAGACTCGTAGTCGGGGACAGGCAGGAAGGTCGGGACAGGCGGCAAAGGTTCGTGGTCGAGGGACGGAGGCAGAGGATACGGTACATGGAACAACACTACATATTTCAGGAATGCTTCCTCTCTAGGCACAGGGCACTATCAATTTGGCAAGTATCAAGGGGAAGAGGTAGGACTTAAATAGGATCAGCGCCCGGTGAAAACCAATCACCGACACGCTGTCCCTTTAAATTGAGATGCAGTACCATGCGCGCATCCTAGGGGGTGAGCGCACACCCAGCCAGCAGTGGAAGCACGCGCCTGGAGCACAGCAGGAGCGCAGTGAGGTAAGGGGACAGAGCTGCGAGCGCCCGTGACAAAAATAATCCAATCCTGGTAGTGTTTTTTATTTTTAACAGCGCTCACTGTGCAAATTAGTTTTACTCCCTAGGTCAAGACGATTATGGCGATACCCAGTTTATATAGTTTTTATGTGGAAGCATTTTTTAAAGTGATTTTATTGTGTAAAACAATATTTATGCATCACTGTCTAATGATATCCATAACTTTTTTTATTTTTCCTGTGTAAGGCCTTGCTTTTGTGGGATGAAATATTTTTTTAATTGCAATACAACAAATACAAACTAAATTGAGCTGGATCAACCAAACAATAATACTTTAACAAGATCACAGCAACCACTAAAATTTAAAATAGCAAAAAATTATTATTTTTTTTTTTTTTCAAAACGTGTACTAATAAGACCACTGCAACCAGTGGAAAAAATTTATGCAAACGTGCAAGTCTATAAGAAATATGAATGTATGTATCTTTAAAACTTCCACACAGCGCTTCAGCATGGACCGTTCGAAAGTCCTCACTCTCTGTACATAGGTTAAGGTCTCACAAATATTATTCTAAAAGAAATGATAAAAACACAATTAGACACAAAAACAAAGACAAACATAAATGTAAATAACATTACAAGAATGGGGCAAAATTCAATATTTCATTCAGGCCATTTGGTCGTAACATACCGAATCTCATGATCCACCGAGTTTCCTATTGGGCCAATTGTTTTTTCCAGTCACATATTCGGTTTGAGATCTGTATTTTGTATATCCCTTTAACCTGTAGCAATGTTGCAGCACAATTGTGATGAGTAAGGAAGTACCTTGGGATTGGTTTAAGTTGTACAAAGTCAGAGGATGTTGAAGCTTTCAATATGTCATTCACGTGTTCTCGAACGTGTAATTTTAGTTTGCGAAAGGTAAGTCCAATGTATACCGTGTTACAGGGGCAAGACGCATAGTAAATAACACCCTCTGTTTGGCATGTTATATAATGTTGAATTGTAAATGACTTTTTATCATCACTTGAAGAAAATTCTGTAGATCTGACAATATTATTACAGGTCAGACATTACAGGGGAAGCAACCCCAATTTGGACCTTTTGAGCCAAAAACATTTCTAACAGTAGTTCCTTGATAATAGCTATGGACAAGCAAATCTTTTAACTTCTTAGACCTCCTGTATGTAATAGACGGATAGGATCATATGAACTTATCAATAGATGGCTCCATTTGAAGAACATGCAAATGCTTTGCCAAAGCATTTCTCATTTCACGCCATCTTCCATTGAATGAAGATATAAATCTCACCTCTCCTGTAGTATCTTTAATTTTCTTTTTGCCCCCAGTAATCAGTAGTTGTTCTCTTTTCATCTCCTGAGCCTTCTTCAAACCATGTTGCATACTTGATGTTTTATACCCTCTATCTTTAAACTGTTGTACAAGATCTTCTGATTGTTGGGAAAATAAGGTATCATTTGAGCAGATTCTACACACTCGTGCAAACTGGCCTACCGGGATTCCATTCTTAGTTGCTGCTGGATGTGCTGAAGTCGCATGAAGTAATGCATTGACCGATTGTTTCCTTTCTATATATATATATATATATATATATATATATATATATATATATATATATATATATATATATATATGTATATCGGTTTGTATATAACCATCTTTATCCTTAAAAATCTGCACATCTAGGAACTCACTTCGCTCCTTGCTGTATTTTAAGGTCTTTCATCACCCTGCCAAATAATAAATATATCGTCAATGAAACAAGTCCACAATTGGACCTTTTCAATATGCTTGCTGGGATTAGTAAAGAAGATATCCCTCTCCCACAGGCCGCCACCATAGCAGTGCCCTGGAGCTGGAGGTAGGGGGACTCCTTAAAAAGGAAAAAGTTATGTGTAAGCACAAACCTTAAAGAGTATCTATCACCTTCAGACATCTTTTGGTGCGTTTTTTGTCACGTTTTCGCGGCGTTTCTTGACGCAATTTTTCAATTAAAACCCTTCCAGGAGACCCAAGTCCCACCTATAGTGGGTGTTAATACAGGTTATACCTGATCAAATTTGCATACAAGTGTCGGATGTGTCCTTGTTTGTACCATTCGTAATAAAATGATCAGGCTTTGGTCGCTAACGATTTTTGCGCAATTTATACTTCTTTAGCTAAAAATACATTTTTTTTACGGATTTTGGCACTAAAATACTTTTCTTTACATATTTTGGTGCTAATAAAGTTCTCTCGCTTCTGCTGCTAAAAATACATTTTTTTCACGGATTTTAGCTCTTCTAAAGTTATCTTTTTGTTGCTAAAAATACTTTTTTACGTATTTTGTAGCTAAAATACGCTTTTTTAACGGGTTTATGCGCTAAGATACTTTTTTTTTACAGATTTTGTCACTAAAATATGTTTTGTATGGATTTTGGTGCTATTAAAGTTTTCTCGCTTTTGTCGCTAAAAAATACGCTTTTTGCGCAAAAATACTTTTTTTTTACGGATTTTGCCGCTAAAATACTTTAACGGATTTTGACTCTATTAAAGTTATATTGCTTTTGTCGCTAAAATACTTTCTTTTACGGATTTTGGAACTAAAATACGCTTTTTTATGAATTTTGACGCTAATAAATTTATCTTGCTTTTGTTGGCAAAAATACGCTTTTTTTACGGATCTGTATTTTTACGGATTTTAGCACTATTAAAATTATCTCGCTTTTGGCGCTAAAAATCATTTTTTCTTACAGATTTTGGAGATAAATTTACTAGCACCAAAATCCGTAAAAACCCACAAAAACCATAAAAAACTTATTTTTAGTAACCAAAGTGAAATAACTTTAATAGCGCCAAAATCTGTAAAAAAAAAAATGTATTTTAGTGACAAAAGCGAAATAAATTAGTGCCAAAATCCATAAAATGACTACAAGATTACATATAACTGCAATAATGTGCTTTCCATCCCCTTTTGTAGGGTGGAGTTACATCCAATGGCTTAATTTATGCATACATTGAAATCCAGAAGACAACCAAAAAACGTGCCAAAAAATGCAAATCGCAGCAATAAACAGCCGTTTTTTCAGCTGCTTTTGACAGGCAGGGGACAGAAAACTAAGTTTTTAGTATTTGGCTTTCAGGTTGTTTTTTGTCCACTACAGTGTAGACATAGCCTTAGTGTGCTGTGCCTGCTGTACTGTATGTAGTGAGAGACTCCGCATTCCCCTGCACTGTTGGTATCTCCCAACAGACTGATAAGGATCTCCTAAGTTACAAAGTGAAAGTAAAACCTGTTTCCCTGTAAAACTGAGGTAAATCCTCTGCATTGCTATTGACATGATGTCAAGTAGAGATGGGCGAATTTCCCGAAATTCGGTTGGTTCACTTCACCGAATTTCCCGACAAAAAATATCTTCGTTCCGAATTACTTTGGGACGAATCACGTTAAAAAACAGCTATTTCCAGGCTGCACAGAGCCTGCAGGATGCTGTAGAACGTTGTGCCATGCTTAAATATGCAGAGGGAGCTTGGTTTGGTCTTCATACAATGTTGTGTTTTAGTAAGACACGCACATGACTGCCGCCTCTTTTAGAATCGCTTCAGTATAAAATTCCCTGGGCACTTAAGAGGACAAAACTGACCAAAAAACTGAAGGGGGTATGTAGCCTGATAAAGTCGTGGCAGCGACAGCTGGAAAAAAACAAGCTGAGGGCTCAAGTGGCAACATCAGTGACAGAGTGTGGAGGTGACGGCGGCAGCCACAGCAGCATGAGGTCAGAGAGTGGCACAATGACATTCTGGAGGTGGCAAAAACAGGAGTAGGCCAAAGAGTGGCACAATAACACAGCGTGGAGTTGACGGCATCAAAAGCAGCAGCATGAGGTCAGACAGTGGCAAGATGACAGAGTGTGTAGGTCACGGAAGCAGCCACAGCAGCAGCATGAGGTCAGACAGTGGCAAAAAGACCAGTGTGCAGGTCACGGCAGCAGCAGCAGGGTCAGACGGGGCAAAATGACATTCGGAGGGGGAAAAAACAGAGAAGGCCACAGAGGGGGACAATGACACAGTGTGTAGGTCCCACACCACAGCACGCATGAGGTAGACGGGGCACAAAAACAGTGTGTGGGTCACAGCACACCCCAGCAGCAGCATGGTCAGACAGGGGCACAAGACATTTGGAGGTGGAAAAAACGGGAGTAGACCACAGATGGGACAAGAAAGTGGTAGGCAGGGCAGCACCACACAGCACAGAGGTCAGACAGTGGACAATAACTTCGGGAGGTGGCAAAAACGGAGTAGGCCACAGGGGGGACAATACACAGTTTGGGCAGGGCAGCAGCCACAGCAGCAGCAGGGGTCAGACAGGGGCCCACAATGACAGAGTTTAGGTACGCAGCACCACAACAGCACAGGGGTCAGACAGGGGCACAATAACAGTGTGTAGGCAAGCACCCCCACAACGGCATGAGGTCGACAGGGGCACAAAGACATTCTGGAGGGGCAAAAACAGGATAGGCCAAAAGTGGGCAATGACACAGTGGGGAGGTCACGGCAGCACCCACAGCACCCGATGAGGTCAGACAGGGGGCACAATGACGAGTTGTGGGTCATGGCACAGCGCATGAGGTCAGACAGGGGCACAATGACATTCTGGGTGGAAAAAAAAGTAGTAGCCACAGAGTGGCACAATGAAAAGGGGGGAAAGGTGAAGGGCGCAGCATGAGGTCAGACAATGGCACAATACAAGTGTGTAGGTCACGGCAGCACCACAGCGCAGCATGGGGTCAACAGTAGCACAAGACATTCGGGAAAGTGGAAAAAACAGATAGGCCACAAGTGAGACAATACATGACTATGTGGAGGTCCCGGCAGCACCAAAGCAGCAGCATGGGGTCAGCAGTGGCACAAAGATAGAGTTTAGTCACGGAGCAGCCAAGCAGCAGATGAGGTCGACAGTGGCACAATGACACAGTGTGTGGGCCCGGGCAGCAGCAGAGAGTCAACAGTGGCACAATGACTTTCGGGGGTGCAAAAAAAAGTAGGCCACAGAGTGGCACAATGACAAGAGTGGAGGGACGGCGGCAGCAGCAGGGGCAGACAGTGGCAAAATGACATTTGGAGGTGGCAAAAACGGAAAGGAACAGAGGGGAAAATGACAGGGGTTTTTAGGTCCAGCAGAGCCCAGCAGCCCCATGAGGCAAAAGGGGCACAATGACATTCTGGGGGTGGCAAAACTGGAGTAGGCCAAGAGGGGCAAAATGCCCAAGGTGGAGGTGACGGCGGCAGGGCAACAGCAGGGGTCAGAGAGTGGCACAATAAAAAAGTGTGGAGGTCCGGCACAGCCACAGCAGCAGCATGAGGTCGACGGGCACAATGACAAGGTGGAGGTGGGTGCAATACCAGTCCCTGGTAAAGATAGTTCGGGCAGATGAAAACGCAGCAGATGTGTGGCATCAGGCGGGTGGTGGCATCAGAATAGGGCTGAGGCAGGTATTTGAAACCCAACTAATTTCTCACAGTTTTGGGGAGGCGTCTGGGGTGATGTATCTGAGCTAAGGCATTGGTGTCCCGGAAATCCTGCCGATCCAGCCTATTCATCTTGACAAAGGCAGTCGTTCCACATTTCCCCATGGACAAGCGGGTTCTCCTTGGGGTAACGATGGCCCCCGCCGCACTGAACATCCCCCTGATGCCAAATTTCTGGCCGGGCGGGAGGGCTTTTTCCACGCAAACCGGCAAGTTGCGGCCCCAAAATCCGTTTGGCTGCCCAGTAGTCCCCCGGGGCTTCTAACTGGTTGGCAGAGTGCTGTCCAAGTAGGCCCCCCACCCGTTGTTCAGGGTCTGCTCCAGGGCCTGCTGCTGGGTGCTGCGGCGACTGCCCTCCTCACTAGGCGGGGGGAAAGGGAAACGCATCAGTGACCCGACTTAGGTTGCGTGATGGAGCTGGATGCTCCGACCCCCCCCCCCTTCCCCCAGCCCCGGGGAGTAGTAGGGGCACTGAAGAACCCCCCGGTAACCCGTCCAGGAGGGGATGCCAACTGCTACGGCCAACTGACTACGAGGATTTTCCTATAGTATGTTTAGTTTGTCCCCCTCTCAATAGCTGGGGAAAAAACCCCCATTTTTGGACCAGTAGCGAGGGTCCAATAGGGTGGGGGGGAGAAGTCATTTCCCCTGCCGGATCTGACTATTTGGGTGCACTACCAGGCAAATCAGCATGCTGTGGGCCATCTGCACAATGACTCCGAGGGGCTCCCTGCCTCCATCCCACTGTATACTGCCTGGTCTTGCGGGGCACTGCCTCTCTTCCCATCTCCATCACCCCTCCCGTGCTCCGCTCCTCCTCTTTGGTCACCCGGGGGAAAAAACCCTCATTTAACCAACAATGCTTCTGCCCAAGTCCCCCCTCCTCCTCCATTTCAGCCCCACCGGACTCATGGGCCGCGAATGTAGTCGCACGTCTCCGTCCCTGCCCGACAGATTTTTTATCATCTGTTCCAGGATATGAAGCATGGAGACGTTTTTTCCCCGTAGTCCCTGGGGACTGACAAAAAACGTGGGCCCCCTCGAATCCTCAACAAAAGGAGGTGTCACCATAGCTGCCACTGGCTGACTCAAAATTCCAGGGGGGGTACTCCCGTCCGCCCGGACATCAAAAAATCTTAATGGCCTTTCCTGTTCTAAAAGTCGGGCCAACATTCAGGTGGAAATTTCCAAAGGGTGGGAAAAATCGCAAAATCAGGTGTGTTGGGGGAGGGGTTCTGCGCTCAACTCGAGGGGGTTTCCTGGCTTTGTAGGAATGGATGAAGTGCATGCACAGTTTTCCTGGCCATTTTCAGAATCGTCGGAAGATCGGTGGAAGACTTCAGGAAACTTTTCACAACCAGATTGAACACGTGCGCCATGCAGGGCGCATGGACCATCCCTCCTCGGTGCAGCGCGGACACCCTGTTCCTCCCATTGTCCATCACCATGGTTCCGATCTGCAGTTGGCGCGGAGAAAGCCACACATCGATTTCTTGCTGCATGACGCGAAGCAGTTCCTCCCCTTTGTGACTTTGTTCGCCGAGGCAAGCCAGGTGTAGAAATGCGTGACACCGCTGTGCCCTACACATGTGGTATGATGGAGCAGTACTTGTGGAGGCTGAGATGATGGTGGTGGTGGAGGAGGAGGAGGCGGACATTGGCGCAGGAGCCGCAGTTTGACAAAGTGGAGGAGAAAGCGGCGTCTCCTGTCCAAGTTGTTGGTGCCTGGGCAGGAAGCACATTCCACCCAGTGGGGCCGTAAAGGACATGTACTGGCCTTGACCGTAGTTACAGATCCAGACATCCGCGCTGCCGTGCACCTTGGAACAAACCGATAAGCTCAAGGACTTGTCCACCTTCTGTTGTACATATTTATAAAGTGCTGGTACTGCCTTTTTGGAAAATAAATTACGGCTTGGAACTCTCCATCTCGGCACAAGCCATTAGTTCTCTGAATGGTGCAGAGTCCACCATTTGGAAAGGGAGGGACTGCAGTACCAACAACTTGGACAGGAGCACGGTCAGCTGCTGCACCTTAGGATGGTTGGACGCATACTGTTGTCTCTTTGCAATCGCCTCGCTGAACGACTGCTGGCGCCATGAGTAGCGAGGAGCAGGAGCATCTGGACCGGGAGATGATGTCAAAGAGAAACAGCTCCCTTCTGCAGAGGTGGTGGAGCCTTGACTGGCTGCAATGGCATGCATGCCACTGGGCGCTGCTGCTGTTGCTGCGGCGGCAGGATGGACCACCACATCTGAGCCACGTTTCTCCCAGGCCACCGGATGGTGACGCTGCATGTGTTGACGCAGGGCCGTGGTGCCAACGTTTAGCTCCCTGGCCACGCTTCACTTTCTGCCTACAGATTCTACATATACCCATATTCGGCTCCTCCGTGTCTTAGCAAAGAACTGCCACACCGCCGAGTATCGGATTTTATACCGCCAACGCTCCGACTGAGTGACTACTGCCGCCACTGCCCCTGAGCCCTGC
>JAODAL010058954.1:0-21783 GCA_025379985.1 Phyllomedusa bahiana | reverse complement strand
CCTCATCAAGACAGGTCTCCCAAAACCTTTGTTTTGCCGACACAGCAGCTTGTATTCTTAACCGTGCAATATCAGGCAACGAGTACGGACCTGATTGGAGACAAAAATTTCAATTCAGAGTAAATTAATATGGACAAAAGAGCTGACCACATTTTTCACCCAATAGTGTAATAAACTCTTAGGCATAATCAACACTTGGTCCAGGCAGCAAAACCAATAACTAGTGCACCAGTATATGAGGGAAGGAAAAAAAAAAAAATGGGGGAGACTAGGTTACAAATAAAACAAACATTACCTACATTGTCCACTCAGCAGGCATGGTGAGATGCCTGCTGAGTGGGTATTTCCTGGGTCAAGATGAGACCAGAAAAATGAGATCAGTTAGGACCAGGTGGACATAGGAATAGCAGCAGTGTGGGGGTTAATTAAGGAGGTCAACATTTTATTTAGTTCACCCGGTCTGACCCTTTTTTGTGAAAATTATTATCCAGCTGGACAAACCCTTTAATACTGGATAAGGCTGCCAACAGGTGGCCTAAGCACCATTATGTTTGAGGCATTTTTTTTTTCAATGTTTCACAGCTGATTTCAAGGGTCAATATATTGACTATCAACCCCTACAAGCCCTTGCACATCTGACAGTTTTGATTTAAACCCCCCCAAAAAAAAAAAACCTGATAAATTTTTTAGGTAAAATATATTAAAAATGTAAATTTTCACGTGTAAAATCTATATGACAAAACTGGGGGTAAGGGCACCCAAAGGGACATCTTAAAAGTGGATTTCCTCATGAACACCACTTTAGAACATTAATTTAATTTGCTAGGACAGCCCATGAATTTTGGGAATGGAGGTAACAGGTTCCCGGTTCATAAACGATTTGAACTGTGCAAGTGGTCAAAAACATTACGCCAAAGCTACACACCAAGGACAGAAAAGATATAATAGACAAAAAAATTAGGCCGCAGCAATGAAGGCCTGGCTATATTTTGTAACATTTTTTTTTTTTTGTTTTAATTTCTATATGTTCCACAGCACACAATTATGTAGCAGAAATGCTAATCTATCGTGAAAGATTATAGACAAAATACAGGTACAAATATTAAGTTTTTTTAATAAAGTAATGAAGATCTAATGATGGGTTCTAATACAGGAAATCTCAAGCACAAGAGGGACAAACTAAGAACTTACAAGAGGCACGTGTTTGAGACAGGAGTAATTTGCTAATACACAATAAATAAGATAACAATTTAACAAGAAGAACAAAATAAAATGCAATTTACACTCCAATGGATCTTACCCAAAGTGCGAGATTGCAGAGCTTGTACAGCTGGATGAGAGAGAAAGGAGAGTGGCAGGGAGGTCCTCACACAAGGCACGATACTGGAAAACTGCACAGGAGGTTCAGCAGTATTTGCGAGTGACAAAGGTGCAGACGTGTGTAAGCTTGTATGTACTGGCAAGTCCTTTGGCACCCAGCGGGGCGCGCCCCAAAAATTTTTTAAAAAAAGTTCTCGGGCACAACTCCCTCGTTCTTCTTTTGTTTTTTGGGTTATCGGGCCCTTCAGACCTTTCAAGGGGATTGGGATTCTTAGTGGTTCCTTTTCCCAAAAATTTCCATAAATTATAAAATTAGTTTAAAAAACGGGAAATGCCTTACTTTTACAAAAAAAGGGCCCTAGCCCGGGTTAAATATTGAGAAAAGTTTTTAAAAAAAACGAAAATTGGTTTTGGGGTTGGGTTTCCCTTTTAAATTCTTAAAATTCTTGCGGGAAAGTTTGGGTTTTTCTTTGTTTATCCAAAATACGGCCCCCAAATGCTGTGTCAGTCTAACAAAATTTTATCAGAAAAGACAGGGGGGAAAAAAGGTTTGGGACAATGGAATTTAAAGCCTACAGCAATTTTACAGTCAAACTGGGACATTGGGAGGTGCTACACTGCTGTAGAAAATCACAGGCTGTAGTAGTAAACAAACCCGGAAAGAAAACCCAAAAAAACCCAAAGCAGGTGTTTGTTGGAATAAAAATTCCAATTTGTTGGGGGGGGGTATAAAAATTTTTTTCTTCCAGCCCCAGCTGCAAATTGGCCATTAAAAATGGGCAGGTAGACAACCCCTATAAAATGTTAAAAAGCAAAACAACTAGAACAAGAAGTCTGTTAAAGATGTGAAAAAAGTTTGAAAGGTGAAAAAAAAATAAAAAAATTTTCTAAAATAAATCCCAAGAATTTTTTCTCACCTTTTTCTTGTCCTTTTTCTTCGGGGAAAATCCCTTTGAAAATAACCCCCACTGCAAAAAATTTTTAAACCTATAGCAAAAGTGTAAAAAAAAATAAATAAAAAAAGTAATTACAAGAGATTTAGGCAAAACCATAATGCCACTCTCTGACTGGCCATATCTTTTTAGAACCTTTGTGAGGCATTAACACATACCCGCCTTCAGTAGCGGACAAAACCCTGAACACAAATGGTATTTTGGTTTTAGAAGTCTGGAAATAAGATGGACTATAGTCATCAATAGTAAACTGCTCAAATGGTTTTTCACCTGGGACCTTTTTCCCTTTGGCATTCGGGCCCAAATTTGGTTTCCCTTTCACTTTTCCGGGGTGAAATACTTTTGGGGACACTATATGGTTTTAAAACCCGGGGGTCTCTCCTTGGTTATGCAAGGGGGCAAAATGTTTTTTATTTTTGGGAGTTTTAAAAACCCAAAAATTTTATTTTAGTTTTCTTTTTTAAAGGGGAAACTGTTTGCCCCAAATTTTTTTTTTACTTATTTAAAAACAAGTCCATATTTTTTTCCTTCAGTCGTTTTATTTCCTGATGGGAGATTTCTCTTTTGTTTTAATTTGATTTTTGGGGAAGAAATTTATTTTTTGCAATGCTTTAACAGAGTCAGAGAGATTACTTTACAGCAGCTTAAACCCAAACAGGGATTCTTAAGGAAAAAGTTTCTGTTTTCCCTAGACCGGGGATAGGAAAAGTTTTTAATGTGGGGGAAGGGGGGAGGGGGGGAGCTGTGACATTTTCTCTTTTGACTGGTGGAATTTTTGTGTTATCTGTTTCACCCAAAGGTGTTTTTCAGTGTGACCCTTTCTTTTTCTGTAATGAGCCCCCTGCTTTAAACGCCTCTAAACAGAAAAGGAAGTGTCAGACTTTAATTTTGGGCTAGGGGGGCCCAAATGAAAACTACAGGGGCTTAAAAAATTTTTTAAAAAAAAAAACTGAAAGTGATCTGGAAATTTAAAAAAAAACATAACCCAAAAAATTTTCCCAAAAAAAAAGTGTTTAACATAAAAAAAGTGAGTTAAAAGAAAAAGTCCCCTTTTTGAAGACCCATTCCCTTTAATGCACAAGGCTTTGTCCTGTCATGTTTCCTCTGGGTCATTATGGGGCTATATAAAGCACTACAGTGTTCATTTTTATTTCCTTTTTGAACCCCGGGTTGGGTTTCCCCCCCCCCCAACCCCAATTGCTAAAAATTAATGGTTTTAAAGGCTTTTGCACACACGACACAGTTCTGAAAACACACCTAGATTAAGGATAGTTACGCTTTAAAATAGCCCCCAAAAAGGGGCCCAACTCCTTTTCATTATTTCTGTTTTTGCAAGGGGCCCAAAATATAAGCTAAAAATAATGAAAAATCATTTCTGTTTTTAGCAAAAGTGTTTTTTTCTTAAAAATATTTTTACTCAAATTTGGACCTTGCAAACATGCTATTTCCCGAGATGAATCCACTTAAAGGGGTTGTACAAAGATTAGCTTTCAACATGTAAGAAATGGTAAATGAGGATTTTTTCCCAAAATTTTGCATTGTTGAGATGAGAGAGATTTTATATGCTCTGAGTGGCACCAGGTTTTCAAGTTACGCCCCGCTCCCCGATCTTATCTGGAGCAGGGGGTGACATTTACCCCAGGTGGACTGCCCGGGAGTTGAAAAGGGGTGTGTTATTTTAAACAAAAAAAAATTAAATAAAAAAAATTTTGTTTTCTTTAGAGCAGGAAACTTCGAGTCATGGATAAGATTTTTCCTGCTCTAAAAAGTTAGTGAAAAACAGAAAAGCTGTGAATACGGGGGCGGGTTTTTGCTAAATCACTGCTATGGGAACCCCCCACAGCCTGGGCAAAAAGAGGGGCAGGTTTAATGATTAAAATGGTTGTGACTCTTTAAAAAAGATGGGTGAGAAAACCCCCTTTTAAAGTGGTGGGCAAAAAGTTTCCCCCCACCCGCTGGTTACCCGGGTTTTCTTTCTACCTTTTTCACAGTAAACCCGGGAGAAAACAAGGGGTGGGTGGGCAGGGCTTAAACCCGCCCTGAATTAAATTTGGGAAAAACTGTCAAATTTTAACACGTACGTTAACTAATCTGCTGAGGCACGTGCCCGCGCCGGAGGAGTGAGGGAGATTAATTTTTTATAGTTTTTTTTATGGAAGGATTAGGTGAAATCTGTATTTTGTTCATTTAAATTTCTGCATATTCTGGGTTAAGGAGTCCAGGAGGTGGTGTTATCAGCGATTGACAGCTATATCTGTATTCGCACTCCTCCCCTTAAAAAAACTTATTTTCTTTTTGGGTTTAGCATCCCCCACCCCTATAAAAAATGCTGCCGCAAAATTTTGAGCCTTTTTTAAAGGGAAGGTTCCTTTAAGTGGACTGCAAAAATTACCAGGGTTTTAAGTAGTAAATACCCCTGAAAAAAACTGTATTTTGCTAAGTTAAAGGGGACACAATGCCCGCAAACAAAAAAAGGTTTGTACTTGGGTGTGCTGTCTCCCCAGGGGCAGATAAGGAAATGAGGGTTCCCTTTAAGACCAAAAAGGCCCGAAAATCTTTTTTTAATAGAAAGGTTATCTTTTTTTAAAAAAGCTTTAAATTTTTATGTGTTTCTAGATGTTAGCAAAAATACGGTTAGGGCATGTCCCCACGGCACCGGTTTGCGGCCGGTTTTGCAGACCGTCTGAAGAACTGGCCGCAAATGAACACACCAGGCCTCTATGAGAAACCCATGCAGCAGTCCCCACTGCACGGGTTTTCCGCCACCCGAAAAACATTGAACATGTTCATTCTTCCGTCCGCTTTTCGGATAAACCGACCGGTATTTGTCCAGTGCCGTGTAAACAGCCCCTAAAAAGGACACCATTTTACTTACTGTTTTGGGCTTGATTTCAAGAGTCTCAGAGGTAGAAGGGGAAAGCTCATCAGCCCACTTCACAGTTGATCTTGCTGATGGCTACATATAAAGAAGGAAAGAGGGGAAAAATATCAAGGAACAAGTTAAATTTCAGATAAACATAGACCCTTACACAGTAGAACTAGAATAGCCACCAACATTTCATAAATTAGGATGCCAATCTCAACTCACCCGAGTATCTGAAAGCTCAGCCTCCAGTTTCTTATTTGCCATCTCCAGTGCCAAGGCACGAGGTGTTTTGGGGAAGAATGGCTGTTTTGAAGTGACTGAGAATCCATGAGAGAACTTCTACAATGTGGAAAGAAGACATACATCAGTAAATAGATACAGAAATGCTAGTAGCAAAGTGATGCAATTCTATTGTTAGTAGCACTGAACATGTGTCGTGGCTGTTTTCTATTGTTGCCTTATACACCCATCTGCTAAACCAGCGGCCCCCAATCTTTTTGCTACCAGGGAACAGTTTTCTGCAAGACCATTTTTCCACGGCCCAATGGGGGCAGGAGTTGAAGGTTTAGAATGACAAAAAAAAAAAACACACACAAAGTGTCATTTAGGGGTATAGTATGGGGTAACCAGTATTTTATAACTGCAGACTGATTGTCAGCTCTTTGGGTCGGTATTATATTAAATAATTACCGGGTAACAATTTTAATATTGCCTCTGTCCATTATAAGATATACCTCTTTAGCCCATTCTAGAGATATGGGGCCCCTTTTAGAATTTTAGAATATACCCCCCCTTAGTAATTTTGGGTATATTGCCCTGTAGTGATTATAGGTATATTTGCCCCCTGTAGTAACTATAGATAGAGATATGCCCCATGTAAGTAAATAGCCAGGCTAATTTATAAAAAAAAAAAAAAAAAAAAAAAAAAGTTATTTACTCACCTTTTCCAATCCCCTGCAGAAACGCTGCCTCCAGGAGCAAGCGTCCGGCGAGACCCAGTGGCGCAGGGAGTATGATGACACTGCTACATCACATGCTCTGCGTCACTGATGTGATTGGGAAAATAGGGACAATAATGAACAGCCCCTGCCTTCGCTCTAGCGAGGCAGCTGCATGATCTGTTTGCAGCTGTTAACTCTAAGGCTATGTTCAAAAGCTTATGGGAGACGATTTCGCAGGGCATTTGCTGGCTGCCTTTGTAGCAGGGCGGGGGGGCCGGCGGCGGGGAGAGGAGACGGAATCCATAGTTCACTATGAGAACTGTGGATTCCTGTAATGACGTGGGCAGATTTGCGCCGAATTCCGCGCAGTACAGCACGGAATACGGGACCAAATCCGGCCCAAAATAAGCCTTGTGAACATGGCCTAAGTGGCTGGCTTACAACGGACTAAAGTCAAGGGGCGGTTGGCATCATGTGTAGCTCGAGACCGCGGCCCCGCGGGTGGGGACCCTGTGCTAAACCATTTATTTACAAGAGGAAGAAGCATCAACCAGAAAGGTAAAAAAAAAGCATTCCTGCAGTTGAACTTCCTGCTACTCTCTGCAATGTCCACAAAACAATCCTTTTATAAGTCTACAGCCAGCCTTGTATTGTGTAGCTAAAGGGGTGTGTGTGTGTTGTGTGGGTGGGGGGGGGCAGCCTTGTGACAGTCACTTCATGCCATTCTCTATCGTTTCCTGCAATATTAAGATTTTTCCGAACATTAGGACTGTTCACCATATTGTCAAATGCCAAATGTGATGTTGAGTGAATGAGAAACAGTGCACCTATATAGAAAGTATCTGGTACAAACCTCCAACACTTTCTTCAGCTTTAACTTCAAAGGACATTTGCTTTGAAGAGGACAATGACCCAAAAGCACAGCAGTTTCTAGCCAGCTACAGGAGAAAAATATAGCAGATGACCTTGAGGGCCCGTCAGAGGTTTAACTTCATATCGATCAAAAGGTGATGAATAATTATTTACTGATGAAGTTTAAATTTGTCTTTAGAGAACTCGGAAAATGAATGTATGACTCACAATCCAAAACTTTCATTATGAGCTTTGGAAAAGGGCAAAAGAACAGAAAACTTTAGCATTTATATTTCTTTTAATTTTTTATGAATGCATTAACCAGTTTTATGTGTTAAAACAACACACCCTACTGCAGCAAAACGAAATGTCTGGTGTCTAGAATTAAAACCAGAGGTGAATTCTGAGCAGAAAACGGCAAATAAGGTACACGGCTATGCCCCAAACAGAACTCACAATCAAGGTATGAAGGGGCGATTACAGTTATGTTAAATTTCTGTTTGTTAATTGCATTTTAAGTTTAAAACAAATTTATTTAACAGTGTAGAGCAGGCACGTACAACATATGGCCCATGAGTCACTTATGGGCTGCCAAAGGATTTCTGTTGTCCCCCAAATGGGACAGCAAAGGAGCAAGGCTTGCACAAATCCTGGCTCAAAAAAGGGCATCCCTGGCTGGTTTAGGGCCATGCTAAGGCAGTTTTAGCACCCCACTTTGTCAAGTTCAACAGGTGTGGTGTAAAGTTTGGAGGTTTTTTTTATGCCAAATGCCACAGTGAGGGTATGTTCACATGGCATCTTTGAGGGGCATATTTCAGCACCTACTTGCGCTGCAATGCACTCTAAGTACACCCCACAAATCTGGTAATTCATAGCTCTCATTGAGAGCTTTGATTACCTGCTGGGGAAAGTGAAGGTCTTTGGAAGCCAGCCCAGAGCATTTTAGAAGTAGGCGCTGGCCTGTGCACACCTGACGTATAGTGGTACGCACAGTATGAGCCACCACACGCCGCAAAGATGCCATCTGAACATCCCCTAAGCATTAAGAGTTTCCATTTTCTGGGGTCTAGAAAAACCCCTTTAACCCCTTAACGACCGCCCACCGTCTTTTGACGGCGGGCATTTCAGGTCGTTCGTCTGCAGCGACGACAGCCCCGATCCCAGAGCATCTCCTGCAGGCATGGCAGCGGCGGGAAACCTCCCCAACCCCTATGCTTTAACCCTTTTGATTGCGGCGGTGCGTTACCGCAGCGCAATCAAAGGGTTCCCCTGCTCTGTCGGGTGATCGGAACGCCCGGTACCCGACACAGAGCTCAGGGACCGGCTGCACAGTCAGCTCTGGGGACCTAGCGTGACCCCAGAGTTGTCTGTGTATGAAGCCAGTGATTAGGACGCACTGTGTGCTGTCCTAATCACTGCCTGTATCAAACTGACACAGATTAGCATGTATTAGCATATATGAATATGCTAATACATTACTAAGTTTAAAAAAAAAAAAAAAAAAAATTGTAAAAAAAATGTTAAACGGTTCTCCCTTCAGGGGAGTAAAAAAAAAAAAGTAGAAAAAAAAAAAGAAGAATAAAAAATAAAATAAAAAATAATATTTATAAAAAATAATTGTACATAAATTACACGCACAAAAAAACCTACACATATTTGGTATCCACACGACCGTAATAACCTGTAGAATTAATCTAACAAGTTATTAAGTGTGAAATGTGAATGGTGTAAAAAAATAAAAAATAAAAAAAAACACTGCAATTATTTATAAGTGTACTTAAACTATTCCCCCATAAAGTACAACTTGTCTCGAATAAAACGAGGCCTCATCCAACTGCATCATTGAAAAAATAAAAAAGTTACAACTGTTTAAACGCAAGGATGCCAGAACTAAAAAAATGGTCTGGTCATTAACTACTTTTCAGGCGTTCGGCTTAAGGGGTTAAAGCCTCAGCCCTCAAATAGTTTTGACAAATCAACAGGATATGCCACAAATGTCTGACAGGTGCAAGTTCTAGAAGTCAGAAAAGATCCTTGAGGTGCAATTTGTAGGTTAACTTTTTTTTGGGTAGATTTCCCATGTAACTAGGGCTGGTATGTTAGCCCCAGCTACAGGGAAAACATAGCCCTAGTACATACTACAGAGCTAATCTGGGTCTGATAACACCCAGCAGCATCTGTAAGTAACAAGCCCCGGTGGTCACGTGACCGCCAGCGGTATAAACAATATCAAGAAGGCAGGGACAGTAATAAAACACCCCCGCCTTCTCGGTGGAGAGCCTGGATGCCGCTGATAGCCGGCTATTTACTGTTGCAGCTGTACACTAACATTTCAAAATGTCTGTGCAGAGTTTAAAGTAGATGGTCGAGACATTTAGGGGCCGTTCACACGGCTTAATTCTGGCACGGATTTCAACCGTATTGCACGCCGTGCCAGCCATTACGGTAATCCACAGCTCTCATAGAGAACTATGGATTCCGTCTCCCCTCCCCGCTCGGCGAATACGCCGAGGGGGGAGAAAATGACATGCACATTATCCCGGCGGGATACGCGCCGTGGATAATGAAAGTCTATGGGGCCGGCGAGCAGCCAGCCACCCGCCCCCCCCTGCACGGAGCCGGAGTACTTGCGGGGCGAAATCCGTCCCCGCAATTACGTCGGCAATAAGCAGTGTGAACCGGGCCTTGTAGTCAACAGGCAGTCAGTATCTAGTTAAATAAAGAGATCGCAACACAAAACACACAAAGGTAAAGCTCTGTATGTGTATTTTCTTGTACATATGTAAATTTGATCAATCGAACTAAAATAAACATGATACATCACTTTGAAAACAGAAAGGCAGAGTTCACACGGCATAATTGTGGGGCATAATTATGCCCCGCAATTACGCCGGGACTACGGGAGCTCGCGCAAGCTCCCACGGAGCGGCAGCCCGCCGGCCACATAGACATTCATTACTAGCGGCGCGTATTCGCCGCTAGTAAATGACATGTCACTTATCTCCCCCCGCGGCGGATTGCCCGAGTGGGGAGAGGAGACGTAATCCATAGTTCTCTATGAGAACTGTGGATTACCGGAATGACTGGGACGTATCTCGACCCGTATTTAGCGCAGTACGCCGCAAAATAAGGGGCGAGATACGTCCCAGTTTAAGCCGTATGAACATACCCAAATGGAAAAACAGACATTTCAAAGGGGTTGTCCGGGACTTACAAAAGCTTGTTGGTCCACTGGGGAATGATTAGAAATAGAAAAAAAAAAAAAAAAAAGAAGTATACTCCTCTCTGGTTCTGTCCTGGTGGCTGCCCCGTACATCCTAGCTACACAGTGAACATCCATCGTTCATCCGCTTGGTGCAGCCAATCACAGGCCAGAGCGGTCACCTGCATGTGACGATGTGGCCTGGGATTGGCTGCGCATAGCTCATGAACGATGGACGTGCAGCCAGGAGGTACGAGATGGCCACTAGATCGGAATGGGAGCATCATAGAGCGGAGTATACTTTTTTTTCTATTTCCAATCATACCCCAGTGGACCACCGAGCTCTTGTAAGTCCCAGACAATTTCACACATTTACCCATTTTCAGTGCAGTTTTTTAGATTCATATACCCTGCCCACCCCCCTTCCAAGAGAAACAAAGGGTGTGGGGGGAAACACACACCACAGCCAATAGTAGGAAACACACTACTGCTCTTATTTGTGCCCGTTCTCCTTAGTTTTGGTGTATTTTTTGTGGTCATAGACATTTTTTTTTTTTTTTGCAAACACTTCATCCTTTCTTTTCTAGGTGGTTTCTTATGGGTTTCATAAAGTTCTTGGGAAGGAGGGGAAAGAAAAAAAATCTCCATAAGTACAAAAGAGGATAAGGTGGGACTTTATTCTGATGACGACAATGTCTATCACTCATGCCAACCCACCATATGTTGCCAATAACTAGTACAATAACACTACACTTCTTGAATCTTGTGTTGGAAGGTAAATGGTAAATTTTCTTCACTGAAAGTCTCATACTTCAAGTGTCTGTGTATACTGTATATACCTAAGGACCATATACCACAAATATTTTCCCTTTACTGGGATATACAAAAAATAGGTTTAAGATCAGGACTACTTTGCCTATTTCTGTACTTTGCTTTGTCAACTTCCCCATGCCTCAAAAATGTTTTAAAGAAATGAAATTGATTCTGTCATGGACCCTTTTATTCTTTTTTTTTTTTAGGAAAGTAACCGCACTGAGCAAACTAGCCACGCTTCAAAGACCTAAATAGGATGCCTATTCAGCACGGTTTGTACTTCTTTTATTTGGCTGAATAGTAAAAGGGGGAATCCAGTCTAGAATGTCAGATTTAAACAGAGGATCCATTCTAGTAAAAACTTTATCTATTGGCCAGAGTGGATAGTGGTGACAAAAAGCATCTCTGCCCTAAAAAACCTATCCTGTATTACAGACAACCTGTGTGACTGCACAAAGTGGTGGTGCTGCAGGGAAATTAAACATTTCTTGTCAGAATTCTTCTGAAGTTACACCAATTTACACAGGGTATTATCCGTAAGACATTTTGCAAAATTTCAACTCGTTAAAAAAAAAAAAAAAAAAAAGAAAAAACTCCTTTAACCATAAGCAGATCACAAAAAATAGAGAACCATTTTAAAGCTGTTTTGCTACTTGGAAAAATTCCTTTCCAAGGCCGGCTCATTGCTTTATACAAACTGGCCTCAGTGAACAGGAAGATCGCTGCAAACGCATAGTTCTCCCCTCTTTTTTCTTTTCTATGACAGTTCCTATACTCACCCATCCCATAACCATGATGCGCAATCGGAGCCATCTTCCTATTCGCTGAGCCCTGCTCGTAGCGAGATACGAGCAGGCCTCGGCAAAGGTACCCCTATGTTTAAGGGTATGCTCACAGTGTTGACTCAGTGTCAGAATCAGCATCCAAATCTTACTGCAATCCACCTCACATTGTTTCTAAAGGAAAATCCGCATTGCAGTACACAATGATTTTCCTCAGTACAGATTTCTTTTCAGCACTGAAAATGAGCAGACGTCAATTCTTGAGGCAGATTTCACACTGAATCCTCACATAGTAGATGGAGGCTGAAAATCTGCCTCTGAAATCAGCATCAAATGCACATCCAAAAGTTGTGCTTACTGGCGCAGATTTTAGGCATGGAATCTGCACGGATTCAGTGCTAAAAATCATCTGTGTAAACCTAGCTGAACATCTCCTGGCATCTCATCTCAATAGATTGGACTACACGGGAATGGACAGAATAGTTTACTCATAAGCTACTACCAATCCATATATTAGACAGGTTTGAAAATTTACGAAGTCCCTTCACAAAACCTGAGATCACCACCAAACCCTTCCTTTATGTTTTTCATTCATTTTGAATTAATTTCCAGCTTTACGAAAATGAATGAAAAAAAACACCACAAAAACTGATGCTGGAAAAAAAAAACAAAAAAAAAAAAAAAAAAAAAAAAAAACTTATAACCTCAGAATACCCTCTTACTCATTTTGCTTAAAGATAGAGGGATATAGGATTTACCTCACTGATAATCATATCTTCTTCTTCTGATGGCTCCCCCCATCCTCCTCCCCTCTTAAACAGCTTTAACATATCCATCAAATCCCCTGTAAAGCCTTCTATTGATATCTTCAGCTGAGATTTGTCTTGCAGGCCCAATTTTCTGATCCTCATTTGCCAATATCTCCTTACCCATTAATCGGAGGATAGGAAAGAGAGATCCCAGCGGACGAATATGAACCAAACAAATTAATACAGGTTTATAAGAAATCGTCATTAAATCCTCTTAAAATTAAAGGATAGCTAAAAACAATGTCAAGCTACCCTTCTCATCGAGGATTGAGCAGAGCATGTTGCTGTTGGCGTCCGCAGCAGCTAATACTAAACTCATAACTTGATACATCATAGTTACATTACATCTATAAGCCATGTAACATTGCCACAGATGTCAGGTAGACTCCATTAATTTTTGGAATTAAATTAGCATTCTCTAATGAACTGAATAAATATCTTAAATGGAATAGATATCAAAGTGTATTTAGGCTTCCATTCCCATGACAGCCAGAGGAGCTTTAACCAATAGGCAGATGCCACCCAACACTGGCAATAATAAAATAAAATGTGATCAACGCAATCATTCAATATAAGGCTATGTTCACACGGGGTAATTTCGGCGAGCATTTTGCCGCGTATTTGCGCGCCAAATTTACGGTAATCCATAGTTCTCGTAGAGAACTATGGATTACGCCTCCTCTCCCCGCTCGTACAATACGATCATATTGTACGCGCGGGGAGATGGTGACATGTCAATTATTCGCAGCGAATACGCACCGCGAGTAATGCATGTCTACCGGTCTGGCAGGCTACCGCCCCTCCTCCCCCGTGACATAGGAGTACGCGCGTATTAGCACAAGCCCCTGAAAGACACGATGTACTGCGGCGCGTACTGTATGCGCCGCAGTACATTGTGTGAACATACCCTAAGAAAGTAGTTTTGTTGTTCTTGCACACATTTTCCTAGGAACATCTACACATTCTGTTTTAGAACATGAATTTGGGCCCTCTTAGACCTAGCTTTGTTGTCAGTCTAGGACTTATGTCAGTGCACATGACTATGCTTCGTATATGTATAATTTATTCTAAGTACCCCGTTTTTGATTGTACATGCTGCTACATGTGTTGACCTACAACACAGACTTCTGTCATGTTAAGGCTAGGTTCATACAGCATTAAAGATATCCGTCAGGTAACTGTGAAAAAAGGCACGGCCCACAGGCATTAAGGGCCACAGGTATGAAAACTGTCTAGGTCAAAAACTCCCTTTGTTGACCATAGCAACCAATCAGAGCTCCACTTTCATTTCATAAAGTGCTCTGGAAAAATGAAAGGGGAGCACAGATTGGTTATCACACTACCCCGATGGATACCTTTGATACAGTGAATAATGCCATGTGAATGGTATTTTAGTTTATTTCAGTTTTCAACAACTTAGGACAAACAAGGAGAAAAAAAAAAAAGTCAGAGGAATGATACAAACCATGGCAGAGAAGTTTAATTGAGGAACTTTCTCGGCTGATCCACACAAGAACTTGTTGGTCGTCAATGTTTTAGGAACTCGGCAAGGGCTAAATGCTACATCTGATAGGTGAAAAACAAAAAGTTAAATATTTTGGTATACATTAGATCCAACACAAACTTAATAGCCAGTCAATATTATTATTCATTTTAAAGAGCCCTTCATTGAAGGGCGCTGTACATCTAAAAAGATTTCAATAATCACTAAATTCCCAATAAACTGTTCCAAAAGGAGAAACGGCCCTGTCCGTCCAATCTACAAATTTACACAAATCTGATATACATTAGGATGGACTTCTCAATAACATGAGGTGGGGTAAGCAAGACTTTACACGGTCTCCTAAGGAGTCTGGTCAGGATTTACTCTGCTTCTTAATCAGAAATCATATAAACCTAAATATCACAGAGCTCAGCTTCTCTTCCCCTATCACATCCTGCTCTCAGATAGGGCAGCATAAACCATCTGATAAGTTTTCTTTTATTATTACTTATATATGGAAGTCAAAGAAGCTGTACGAGGAGCAGGGGGATAATGTCGAAGACGGAAACTGATAAACCTCTCAGGGGAAGGGAGGGTGGGAAAGACCCAAAAGGTCCAACTCTATTTTACTAGCAGCAAAATTACATACAAAATACTTATATCCCTAGAATTTGCTACACTTTGCCCCAAAGTATAAACTATATCCACATCTGAAACCTTAGGGTATGTTCACATGGCATGTTGGATCCGTTTTGGATCCAAAAAACGCATCCAAAAGCACTGTGTGAATTGCATCCAACACACAGCTGCATGTTTGGCTGCAGCAGGAACGCATCCTATAGTTTTAAATAGGGCGTCTGCCGAGTCTTTCGGATCAAGAATTGACACGACATGAACAGATCCGAAAGATGCAGGTAAAACACCCATCCGCGATCACTCGTCTGAACGCCGATGCCTGTCTCACATTGAAAGCAATGTAAATCACACTGCACATTGTTAAATGCGTGTTTGGGTCCGTTTAGGGTCTGAAACACTGATCCAAACACGCATCTAAAAACGGATTCAACATGCTGTGTGAACATACCCTTCATGCTTTCCCTTCATTTTTGTTACTTATTTTTCAGATTTTATGCGACTAGTTACGCGGCTCTGTTAACCTCTTAACGACAAGCCATTGCCTTTCGACAGCAGGCCGATTGGCATCGCTGATGACGGAGAACACAAAAGACATCAATCCCTATAGAGGAGGTTTGTGGCTCAGTGTTGCAACTGCGCTAGGAACGGAGCTGTAGTTACCAGCTTTGTTCCTAGAGCAATCTCTAAACAGAAGGGACGGAAGGAAGCCTCCGATCCTCGCTGTTTAACCCTTTGATGGCCACAGCATTATCAAAGCATTATCAAAGAGGATCACCCTGCTTCAATGGGTCACTGGGATTCCCAGTGCCCAATTGAGCCTGGGGAATGTCTTCGCAGTCAGCATTGGGGACCTGGAGTAGCTTCAAGGCGGTCTGCAGTGTAATTACGCCTGCTGTAAAAGGCACACTGTGTGTTGACATAGTGTAATGTATTAGCATATAGGAGTAGGCTAGAACATTACGTTAAAAAAAAAAAAAAAAAAAAAAAAAAAAAGGGGGGGGGGGTACAATAGTTATCCCTTAATGGGATTTAAAAAAATTAAATACTGAAATGCATACTTTACACATAAAAAACCTATAGAATTAATCTAACAGATTAGTGTGAAATGTAAATGGTGTAAACATATTTTAAAAATACAATTACAGAAAAGCACTTTTTATGATCATGCGGAAATAAATTATTTCAAATTAAGCAGTAATTTATATTTAAACAACTGTCAATTACTAGTGGAAGAACCCAATGCTGAATTGTTGCTGCTATGGAGGAGACACCCAAAAAAGGTACAAGTAGCATTCATTACATGGCATCCTTTTGAAATCACTGGGCCACCCATGAATATAACATGTGCCAAGTGCTGTAAAAAGATAGCTGCACTTCACAGCACTTTCTGCTGTCTTATAGAAAGGGGTTCCCTCTTGCAATAAGGTCAGTTTACCCGAAGGTCTAACCCGCCTTGTTACCGATAGATGTGTATTTTATGATTCATAGCTTCAAGTATTTGCAAACAGAAAATTAAAACCTTATAGTTGATCTACCCCATGTAACGAAGCAAAGTTCTTACCTTTTAGCGAGACTGGCATGGTAGACATACGCCCAAAGCTAGGTTTTGGTGTTGGAGCTTGCATTACAACAGAGCCTGAAGAGGTCTGAAAATACATCAATATCTACTTATAACACAGTCCACAAAAACACAACCAATGTATCACTGTTTTTCCATTCTAAGTAAAGCGGTGTTCCCATCAGCACTTTTCCGCGCTGCTGCTTAGTTTGCTATGAGCTGACCCTTGTGTCTGGCCTCCCCTTTTATTGTTATGGGAATTCCAAATAGAGCTGAACAAGAGTATGCTGCTAGATTTGGAAGTCCCACAGGATTAAGTGGACGACAACAAGAGTTGTCTCATTCTGAGACAGTCGGTTTGTCGTAAGCAACAAGCTGACCAGCAGTGCGGAAAAGCACCAATGGGAATACCGCTTTAATGGGATAAACCTAAATTCTCTCAAAATAATACAATTTCATTTCACTTAAAGGGGTATCCCCCCATCTTGGAAATCTATGGAATATCCACAGGATAACCCATAAATGTCTACTAGGCGCAGGTCACACCTTTGGATCCTGCATAGATCAAGAACGGGGCCCATAGTCCTTGTTCCTGCAGCAGTTGCATGGATTGGAGACGTGGTTCCATGTGCACAGCTCTGTCCGTTCACTTAAATGGGAGTTCTGAGTATAGCTATGATGCCATCTATCATACATGAAAAAAATTTAGATTCTTAGTTCACACGTTTTGATCAAAAAATGTTTAAGCCACCCCCAGCTTACAACGTGATCTCAAGGCGGGTGGTCCTACGCTATCTTTACCTCTCAATAGAGCCAAATTCAGACTTCTCATTGGGTCAACCGACCTCCATAATCCAGAGAGAAATAAAAACAAAAACAAAAAAAAAACACCAGCCTTGCAAGCATACTGCACTGATATAACAGCCTGTGGAGGTGGGCGGGGTGCAAGAAACCAAAATGGAGGCATCCCTTCCTCCCTATAAAGATTAAAAGCAATATATGCCAAATACAACGTATAGTTCTGCGCAAAAAACATTTCTGAAAAACACAATGTGAACCTGGGTGGCTCTATTGAGAGGTAAAGATAGCGTAGGACCACCCGCCTTGAGATCCCGTTGCAAGCCGGGGGTGGCTTAAACATATTTTGATCAAAACGTGTGAACTAAGAATCGCAAAGTTTTTTTCATGTCCGAGTATAGCTAGACACACTTACTTACAGATAAGGGAACACCCATTGTCAAAATAAATGCAGACGTAGGACCCGTATTTATCAAACATTTATGGTATATCCTGGAAATATACCAGGATAGAAGACCTATTGAAGAGAGACCGATCGTAAAGGGTCTTCATGTCTCATCTACTGGGTGTCTACTGGGCATGCGTGCTAGTTAGTAGGTCGGCTGGTGCTTCCATAATGCAGCCCCCCCACTCTTTCCCAAACAAAACCTTACACTATATAGAGTGTTGTGCGGTTTCGTTAGAGGGCTGCAGACGGCAACTCTATAGCAGCGACAGCCTCCTGTCTAGCATGCATGCACACTATTCAGCAGGCCAGGCGACTGCTACAGTGTATGCAGTAGTAAGGGATGACGCTCTGAACAGAGTATCACTTACTGCCATACAGATAATACAAATAAATGCATAAAACAAATGACATATATAAGGTGGTGGCGTGTAAATATATATATATATATATATATATACTATATATATATATATATATTATAATATAATATATATATATAACACCACACACACACACAACACACACACACTTATATAGGTCATTTATTTTATACATTTATTTGTATTACTATCTGTATGGCAGTAAGTGATGACATTCTGCTCAGAACGTCATATATATCACACGCATTACATCTATAAGGTGTATGTATATACACACACACACACACACACACGCGCACACACACACACACACTATAGCTCATAGTAAACCTAATAAATACCAGAAAAAGGGGAAATCCCCTCTTTGTACAGAAAGCTGCTAAACCATGTATTTGAAAGAGGGAGGCATCTTTAATGGATATTTATGAGCAGCCATTATGAATAAGATATACAGGTAAAATTTAGGATCAACTTCTCAAAATACAGAGTCGAGTTACATTATTATGACCACCAGCTAATATTCAGAGTAACCGCCATGTATAGCATTGACAGGCTTGGGGGGAGGGGGGGCCTAATAAAGTCTTGGTAGGCTGTCAAAGGTATCTAGAGCCATGCTGACTGCAGTACATCCCACGGCTACTCAAGGGTGCAGGGGGGAAAATCCACAGAGCGAACATGATAATCAGGTTCCAGTAGAATTACAGGACCAGAGTAATAGTTGGAAGTCTTGGTCATGTTCTTCCAACCAATGTTAGACATTTCTAACTGTGTGACATGTTACATGGTCTTTTTGGAAGATCCTTCCGCCATAGGGAAGACAATCAGCATGTATAAGTGTATGTGACCTGCAAGGATGGATTCATACCCAAATTGGTTCAGAATGCCTTCCACATAGATCAGTGGCGCCAGAGAATGCCACAAAAATATTCTCCAGACCAAAACACTGCCACCACCAGATTGTGTTCTTCCAGCAATGGCTGCAAGGTATTTGTATTCTTAACTCTCACCTGCCATGCAAATGTCTAGCCGTTCGATATAGCAGAAAACGTGATTCTTCAGAGAATCCTTTGCAAGTTAGTGGAGGTCCAATTTCGATACTGCCATGAAAATTGAAGCTTTTTCTGCTGAGGCTACTTCATTAGCAGAGGTGGAGTGATCATACACCTGCTTCAGAGCTTTATAGACAGTAGGGTTCGTTAAAACATTGTTTTAGACAGGTCTGGTAGCCTCCTGGATTATTTTGGCAATGAGTGGCTTTATTGTAGCGTCTCAGTACACCCTTGCACACCTTTGTAGCCAACATTGACCTATCACATCAACAGTACTTTTCACACAGTTTATTCATAATGCTGCCATTTGTCCAGCGAACAGTTCACAAACTGTGCAGTTTCAGAAATACTGCCACTCTTGGCCTGAAAGTCAATAATTGTCCCTTTTTGCAACTGATAAAATCACCCCACCTAACTATGACAGCAACAAGGGATGTGTGAGCAGACAACCTATCACATCTTATATACCCCATTTCTTTAAAAGCTTTGTGCTGCCGACATGGAAAGAAAGATTTGGTCATAATAATGTGACTCAATTGTGTAAATGACATTAATCTCAATTTGTACATCCAAGAGAAAGTATTTTTTAAAGCTCCTTCTTGTAACCTAAAGATCAACTTACCACAACACTCTTTACAGAAACCTTTCTTCCCTGCACAGGGACCCTCTGGGCCCAAGCTCATTTTTTCCAAAATTTCCAGGGCCACACCAGTGTTAAAAAAGTATTAGCTAATGCTGTGAATCCGAAACAAACTCTACGGAGGCTGTATCTGAAATGAAGATAAAATACTATAAGCCCCAAAGGGACATGCTAAAACCTCTGAAATGCTCGAGAGAAAACAAGGTTGCTCACCTGCCTTCTTCACGTGATCGCTATCCCTTTCTGATGTTTTTTTTCTTCACCCCTGAAAATACTTTCGGAAATAAAGAAAAAAAAAATTACTACTAGACAATGAGATGGGAATACCCCTTTAATGAACCTGTGTGATCAGCTTTAAACATGTAAGCAAAAGGTAAATAATTATTATCATCGTGTTTCCCCAAAAATAAGACAGTGTCTTATATTAATTTTTGCTCCTAAAGACGAGCTAAGACTTATTTTTAGGAGATGTCTTATTTTTACATGAACAAGAATTCATATTTATTGCTGAGCAAAACATCAACATGTATTAATATACTGCAGTGATTTCATTACAAACATCAGCATAAGCAGCCAAACTCTGAATTGCATTAAAAAAAATGCACTACGTCTTATTTTCGAGGAAACAGGGTACATTTTTGTACCCATCTACTTCATTTTGAATAGACAGCAGGTTATCTATCCTGCTTGTTTATACATTGCTTACCAAGTTTCTGACCACATTAGAACCAGGAGAACCATCTTAAACAAGCGGGACCGGAAATCAGAAGATCAGAACAATGTATTGGGCAAGAATGTTTCTTAACCTTACTGCCTACTCGTTTCAATCTAATCAGTCAGATGGGAATAGCCCTTCAATATCCATCATTATGTATGATGTCATTGACATGACTGTGTAAGCACAGCAAAACTTTTCAGGTACCAAAGGTGAAAGAAACGTGTCTGGTATTAAAGGGAACCTGTCACATAGATTATGCCCCTCTTGCTGAGGACAGCACAAGCTAGTGTCAGACCTGCGCTGTGTCCCTTATTCTGTAAGGTGCAGGAGTTTCAGAGCTACTACTCAAATCTTGTAGTTTATAGCCTATTCTGCCAGAGAAGAGTCCACTTAAATAAAAAGAAAGTATGGCCCCGCCCCCACCAACCAATCCAATAGCAAAGTAAGTTTTTTGAAAAAAAGGAAAAATACCCCTTTAGTAATCTGGAACTAAAAAAATAAAGGGAAACCTAAAATAAACTTTTAAAAAAAATATCTAAAACAAGCCCCTACAAGTAAACAATATTCCAGTTTACACAGAAAAGGGGCCCATTAAAAGGGCACAAAAACACCAAGGGGTAGGGGTTTAACCCTAGAAATCCCAAGTTACAGTATATAATACCCCTTCCTTGCACAATACAGGCAATTTGCCCCAAAAAGGGCATCCCTGCCAGGAACATACCTCTGGAGTCCTTTAACACCCAAAAAAATCCAAAAAAAAGGCAATTGCCCCAAAAAAAGGGGTCCTGTCAGGAACTGTTGTCAGTGGCAGGGTGCATTACTGTGTGCTTAAAAAGCCGGCACACGTGTAGATCGGCGTCTCCAGTCTACACAGCAGAAGGTGGGTGTGCAAAATTTACCAGGGGAGTGGAATGTTTTAAATGGACCTAGCAGGATGGCTGAAGCATATTATGGCGCTTATAATGCCTTTAATGAGGTATGCCTGGTTTTTACCAATTGAGATGTGTTATCCCGGGGATTTTTTGGCAATGTAAGTAAATCACTTTTTTTTTATTTGCGACATCATTTTATTTGGAATTGCCGATATGTTTAACTTCCAAATTTCACGTGTCGCTAATATTATTTTGCTGTTGGGTTCTTCCTTTGCAGTGAAGCCATATCATTCACTTTTTTGAGACATTTATGCTGCTTGGTTAAATAAAAATAAATAATAATAATCTTTATTTCTTAGCGCCAACATATTTCCCCACGCTTTACCAAGGGTTAAAATACAGTCTTACACATTAAAAAATACTTAAAATGAGACACCAGGGGTGAGGGCCTGCTCGGGAGCTTACAATCTATTAGGGTGTAGGGTGAAAAAACGGTAAAAGTGCCAAGTTTTTTCAAAGGTCCCCCATGTTTCAAAATGGGGGGGGTTTACATGAAAAAAAAAGGAGGGAACTGCCACCCAGACAGAATCTATATACAGATAAGTGCCTTGGTGCCCAAATGGGAGGGGGGTGACAGATGTGTGTGATAGCGTTAGGGGGGGA
>JAODAL010058953.1:0-21784 GCA_025379985.1 Phyllomedusa bahiana | reverse complement strand
CTTTTTTATTTTTTGGACTATGACCACCTTGCATTAGGAATTACTACTTGGGATTGTAGAGTCCACTTACACAAGAGGCGATTGATTTAGGATCTCCCATGATCTGCACAAAGGTTCAGCTTTAATTAGCTTCCTATAAATATCACTCGGACGATCATTACCCAAAACCCGAGACCTGGAGATCCCGTCTTGCCTATCTCCATAAAGCGCACAAACAAAACTCCAAAACCTACGCTTCTTACTTTAATTAACATGGCATTAATGTGGAAAAGGTTACGCTGCCCTTCTCTGTTCACTGTGAATCTGCCCTTTGTCTCTAATAAGACCCCTGAAGACTAATAACCGGAGAGGAGCTCACCCTCGGAGGACGCCGCCAACCCCTCGGCCGGCTGAAGTCCTCGTCACGCCACTCTCTTTAGTTAAATATTGCAATTGTGCATGCATGAGGATGAGTATGAGATGAGAAGCGTGACACCATGCATAAAACACAAACGCCTCATTTATGAAGTGTGCGGCAATCACCGTGACTCTGCCGTAAAAGTGATTTATCAGAGGTTCGCGGGCGACTCACATCGCGGGAAGGTTTATGTTGGGATTTGCTGTCAGCCATAGAATGAGCTTCTTAATTAGTTTGTCTTGTCTCTATAAAATGTTCCCTCAGCTCAGGTATAAATATAGCATCGGGCGTGTGATGCTCTCACTGTATCCTCTGCCCAAAATGAACAAAGATCTCATAAAAAATGATGAATCTGTTTGTCTTTTAAACATAGTGTCCTCCTGTGTGAGGAAGAACTTCCCGCTCAGCTCTTTGGCGATGACTACAAGGTACAAGGGTTTGGGGTGGAGCACCCTATGGTTTAATATCTGCTCCAGGTCTCTTATGGTTCTTATGGGTTTTTACCATTTATACAGTATTGACATAGCCCCTGGCACTGTACAGTGATGGCGTCCTCATAGGTCCCAATCCTCATGGGGTCCACTGAGCGGGAGGAAGACCACAGAAATGTGAGAGGAATAGACCATATGGGAGTGCTGCCCTGAAAGGTTATTAGACAAAGACCCCAGTGCTCCAAGGCAAGAATACGAACCCCTGAGCCACAGTGTCACATACAGAAGGCAATGTAGTCCAATTAAAGGGATTTCCTATCTTAGACCATTCTCTATTATAGATCCTTTAAAGATGCCCACACATTATCAATAGCTGTTGATGGAATGACTGTTCAGCCAATAGCTGTTCCTCCCGTCCTTCTCATACGTATGCACACTAAATTCATCTGAGCATGCTTATATCTAAAATGGGGAGAGGGTAGTAAATGGCTCCAAACACCTCCGACTCCTCAATACTACTTTGTCCCCTCCAGACCCTTCTGTCCCCTCCAGATTTCTCTGTCCCCTTGCAGACTTCTGCCCGCTTCACAATCCTCTGGGCCCCGCCAGACTCCACTGTCCCTCCACAGCCCTCTGTCCACTACAGATTACTGTCCCCCCCAAACTCATCTATCTCCTGCAGATTTCTCTGTCACCTCCAGATTCCCCTGTCCTCTTCAGACTCCTCTGCCCTCCTCCAGATACCTCACTCCCCTCTAGACCCCTTTGTTCTCCTCCAGACTCCTCTGTTCTCCTCCAGACTCCTCTGTCCCCTCCAAACCCCTTTGTCCTTCTCCAGACCCCTCTGTTCCCTCCAGACCCCTCTGTCCTCCTCCAGACTCCTCTGTCCGTCCAGACTCTTCTGTCCCCCTCCAGACTTCTCTCTTCACCGCCAACACCTTTGTCCCCCTCCAGACTCCTCTGTCCCCCTCCAGCAGTGGCATAACTACAGGGGTCGCAGCGGTCGCAGTTGTGACCGGGCCCCTGAGCCAGGGGGGCCCCGCGGGCCCCCGATCACCACACGCTGCATCGCTGGCTCACAGCGAGCCAGTGAGGCAGCGATCGCCGCCCGCGCAGTGCAGGCGGCGACTGACCCACAGCGGCCAGTATACACAGATACCGGCCGCTTAGCTCAGTGAAGGGAGCGGCGCAATGCAATGACGTCATCGCGCGGCTGCCGCCTCGGCCACACAGTCGTCATACGCTGTGCGGCCGAGGAGCTGCCGGCAGAGCGTCCCGCCGGGAGCTGGCGACGTGAGGAGGTCACGTTGGCAGAAGAGGAAGATGCTCGACCGGGAAGCATTAGAGGTAAGTATTTGTGTTGTTATTTTTAATTTCTATACACCTGCCTACGGGGACCTATACATTTCTACATATCTGCCTATGAGGTTCTATACATTGCTATATATCTACCTATACCTATCTATATACCTGCCTATGGGGACCTATACCTATCTATATACCTGTCTATGTACCTATCTATACACCTGTTTATGGTGACGTATACATATCTATCTACCTGCCTGTGGGGACCTATTACTATCTATATACCTGCCTGTGGGGCCTATATCTGTCTATATACCTTCCTGAGGGGAGATATTGCTATATACCTGCCTGTGGGGGACCGATATCTGTCGATAAACCTGCCTGTGGGGGGACCTATATCTGTCTATAAACCTGCCTGTGGGGAGCTATACCTATCTATATACCTGCCTGACTGATGGGACCTATATCTATATATCTGTCTGAGGGAAAATATATGTATAGCATACATGCCAACTCTCCCGCTTTTGGCGGGGGGTCCCGCTAATGGGGCCGCCCCCCCCCCCCCCGCCACACCGGCAGAGTTGGCGAACCCCTTTGCCGCCAGCGGGCAGCGGGGGTTTCTTTAAATGACCGTGGCGCAGAGTAGGGCTGGTGGCCCCTCACCTGCCCGTGAGTTTTCACTTTACTTGTTGGCTGCAGCCGCACAGTCAGTCAGCAGCTGCACGCTCCGTGCAGCTGCCGTACAGGGAGAAGGCAGGAGGGATCGTTCCCTCCTGCCTGCCTCCTGTATGTACAGCGTCGGTGTGCGCTGTACACACATGTCAGCGCGCAGGGGGTGATGCGGCGGCCCGCACTCACTCCCCTGCGACGATGAGGAGATCGGCCGGGAGATGTCCGGGGCTGGCCCCGCGCAGGGGGCCTGGTGAGGTTTAAATTGCTTTTATTATTTTATTTTATTACTTAATAAGGGGGGCATCTACCTGGCTAACAAAGGGGGCATCTACCTGGCTAACAAGGGGGGCATCTACCTGGCTAAGAAGGGGGGCATCTACCTGGCTAACAAAGGGAGGCATCGACCTGGCTACAAATTGGGCTCTACCTGGCTACAGAGGGGGCATCTACCTGGCTACAAGGGCGCATCTACTTGGCTAAAAAGGGGGAAATCTACCTGCCTGTAAGGGGCACTACCTGTTATGGGGGGGCCTACTACCTGGCTATAAGGGCATCTACCTGGCTTTCTTCCAAAGCCGTTATGCATTTAGGTGGAGTGGGTGTGGCTTTTTAAAGGGGCATGGCACACCAACAAGATGGGCGTGTCCATGCAATTAGTCTGGCCCTCTAAAACCATTCCACTTTCTCATGTGGCCCCATGGGAAAATTAATACCCCATCCCTGCTTTGGAGTCTAACATGTTTGTGAGGTAAATTTTTCTGGGCACGTTGTGGCTAAGAGAAGAAATCATGAGGGTCTGGACCGGATGAAGAAAGAAAAAAGAGAAAAGATGTCACCTGTCAGTCACTAAATGTAACTGTCCTGTAATCACTTATGTTCAGAGCCTGTGCACTTGTGACACCACCATTGGTCACTGTAAAGGAGGTAATATACATCTGCAGAGCTGTGTACACTGGTGACTACCACCATATGGTCATGTATGGAGGTAATATACAGTCTGCAAGCCTGTGTACACTGGTGTCTACCACTTTAATGATCACTGTATGGAGGTAATTTTACAGTCCCACAGAGCCCGTGTACACTGGTGTCTACACTATTGGTCACTGTATGGAGGTAAATACAGTCTGCAGAGCCTGTGTACCGTATCTATCACTATATGGTCACTGTATGGAGGTAATATACAGTCTGCAGAGCCTGTGTATACTGGTGTCTACCACTATATGGTCACTGTATGGAGGTAATATACAGTCTGCAGAGCCTGTGTACACTGATGTCTACCACTATATGGTCACTGTATGGAGGTAATATACAGTCTACAGAGCCTGTGTACACTGATGTCTACCACTATATGGTCACTGTATGGAGGTAATATACAGTCTGCAGAGCCTGTGTACACTGGTGTCTATTACTATATGGTCACTGTATGGAGGCAATATACAGTCTGCAGAGCCTGTGTACACTGGTGTCTACCACTATATGGTCACTGTATGGAGGTAATATACAGTCTGCAGAGCCTGTGTACACTGGTGTCTACCACTATATGGTCACTGTATGGAGGTAATATACAGTCTGCAGAGCCTGTGTACACTGGTGTCTACCACTATATGGTCACTGTATGGAGATAATATACAGTCTACAGAGCCTGTGTACACTGGTGTCTACCACTATATGGTCACTGTATGGAGGTAATATACAGTCTGCAGAGCCTGTGTACACTGGTGACTAACGCTATATGGTCACTTTATGTAAGTAATATACAGTCTGCAGAGCCTGTGTACACTGGGACCTACCACTATATGGTCACTGTATGGAGGTAATATACAGTCTGCAGAGCCTGTGTACACTGGTGGCTACCACTATATGGTCACTGTATGGAGGTAATATACAGTCTGCAGAGCCTGTGTACACTGATATCTACCACTATATGGTCACTGTATGGAGGTAATATACATTCTGCAGAGCCTGTGTACACTGGTGACTACCACTATATGGTCACTGTATGGAGGTAATATACAGCCTGCAGAGCCTGTGTACACTGCTGTCTACCACTATATGGTCACTGTATGGAGGTAATATACAGTCTACAGAGCCTGTGTACACTGGTGACTACCACTGTAGGGTGACTGTATGGAGGTAATATACAGTCTACAGAGCCTGTGTACACTGGTGTCTACCACTATATGGTCACTGTATGGAGGTAATATACAGTCTGCAGAGCCTGTGTACACTGGTGTCTACCACTATATGGTCACTGTATGGAGGTAATATACAGTCTGCAGAGCCTGTGTACACTGGTGTATACCACTATATGGTGACTGTATGGAAGTACTATACAGTCTGCAGAGCCTGTGTACACTGGTGTCTACCACTATAATGGTCTTTTTATGTTGGTAATATTCTGTCTGCAGAGCCTGTGTACACTGTTGTCTACCACTATATGGTCACTGTATGGAGGTAATATACAGTCTACAGAGCCTGTGTACACTGGTGACTACCACTGTAGGGTGACTGTATGGAGGTAATATACAGTCTACAGAGCCTGTGTACACTGGTGACTACCACTATATGGTCACTGTATGGCCATAATAGTGGTCTTAGTGTATTGGTTTTTCAGTCTCCTTATGGTGATGATATGTTGTCCTGCTGTGGCGGTATTATTTGGTCCTTGCATATTGTTGTTATTGGTAATATTAGTCTTGGTATATTGATTGGGTCAGTTATAGTATGATGGTATTAGTCACTATAGGGTAGTGATATATGGCGGTATTATTAGGTCCTTGTATATTGTTATTATTGGTCTTGCTATATTGATTGGGTCAGTTACAGTATGATGGTATTAGTCACTATATGGCAGCAGTACATGGGGTATTATTTGCTCTTTGCGTATTGTTGTTATTGGTATTATTGGTCTTGATATACTGGTTTGGTCAGTAACATTATGGTGATATTAGTCACTGTATAGTGGTGATAGTGTGGCCCTTGTACTGACCCATAGAATACAGGTAAATGTCAATTGAACTGTTCAGCATAAACTCCACAAAAAACTAAACCCATAAAACAAAAGGTACAATTGCATTTTTTTCCTGTTCACCCCAGAACATTTTCTTTATTTTGTGAGGGGGAGGAGGCAAGAGGGAACAGACGCTTTGGCTCTAAAACTTGTTTCCCTTTGGCCCCATTTGAAATTATCTTCTACTGAACTGTTCCTTTAAAGGGAACCTGTCGCCAATTTTTTTTTTTACTTATTAAATCAAGCCCCTGATCCATATTCTTTTCCTCTCAGTCGTTTTTATTTCCTAATTGTAGATTTCTCTATTCGACCGTCTATATATGACTGTGGGGAAGACATTCTTGCTTGCACTGCTTTAACAGCAGTCAGAGAGATATTTTACAGCAGCTTCATGCCCATAGGATTCTTAAGACAGATTCTGTCCCATAGACTTGTATAGGAGAGTTTTCACTGTGAAGGGAGAGGAGAGGGGGAGCTGTGACATCTCCTCTTGTGACTGGTGGATCCTGTGTTATCTGTACACAATGGTGTCTCCTTTCCCTGCTTTTACTGATAATGAGCAGAAACTGCTGAAAATCTCTCTAAACAGAACAGGAAGTGTCAGACTATTAGGGCGCGTTCCCACTGCACAGGACAAATACAGGACATGTAGTACCGCACTGTACTGTAGAGAGCTGCTATAGACCACCAATCACTGCATGCACCTCACTAATACATGTAAGAGCAGTACAGGACATGTAGTACCGCACTGTAGAGAGGGGCTATAGACCGCATATCACTGCATGCACCTCACTAATACATGTAAGAGCAGTACAGGACATGTAGTACCGCAGTGTAGTGTAGGGAGGTGCTATAGACCACCAATCACTGCATGTACCTCACTAATACATGTAAGAGCAGTACAGGACATGTAGTACCGCACTGTACTGTAGAGAGGAGCTATAGACCACCAATCACTGCAAGCACCTCACTAATACATGTAAGAGCAGTACAGGACATGTAGTACCACACTGTACTGTAGAGAGGCGCTATAGACCGCCAATCACTGAATACACCTCACTAATACATGTAAGAGCAGTACAGTACATGTAGTACCACACTGTACTGTAGAGAGGTGCTATAGACTAGCAATCACTGCATGCACCTCACTAATACATGTAAGAGCAGTACAGGACATGTAGTACCACACTGTACTGTAGAGAGGCACAATAGACCACCAATCACTGCATGCACCTCACTAATACATGTAAGAGCAGTACAGGACATGTAGTACCGCACTGTACTGTAGAGAGGCGCTATAGACCGCCAATCACTGCATGCACCTCACTAATACATGTAAGAGCAGTACAGGACATGTATTACCGCACTGTACTGTAGAGAGGAGCTATAGACCTCCAATCACTGCATGCACCTCACTAATACATGTAAGATTTGTACATGACATGTAGTGACGCACTTTTCTGTAGAGAGGCGCTATAGACAGCCAATCACTGCATGCACCTCACTAATACATGTAAGAGCAGTACAGGACATGTATTAGTGAGGTGCATGCAGTGATTGGTGGTCTATAGCGCCTCTCTACAGTACAGTGCGGTACTACATGTCCTGTACTGCTCTTACATGTATTAGTGAGGTGCATGCAGTGATTGGTGGTCTATAGTGCCTCTCTACAGTACAGTGCGGTACTACATGTCCTGTACTGCTCTTACATGTATTAGTGAGGTGCATGCAGTGATTGGTGGTCTATAGCCCCTCTCTACAGTACAGTGCGGTACTACATGTCCTGTACTGCTCTTACATGTATTAGTGAGGTGCATGCAGTGATTGGTGGTCTATAGCTCCTCTCTACAGTACAGTGCGGTACTACATGTCCTGTACTGCTCTTACATGTATTAGTGAGGTGCATGCAGTGATTGGTGGTCTATAGCGCCTCTCTACAGTACAGTGCAGTACTACATGTCCTGTACTGCTCTTACATGTATTAGTGAAGTGCATGCAGTGATTGGTGGTCTATAGCGCCTCTCTACAGTACAGTGTGGTACTACATGCCTTGTAGTGCTCTTACATGTATTAGCAGGGGCGTAACTACCGGGGTAGCAGACGTAGCAACTGCCCCGGAGCCCGTGCGCTTAGGGGGCCCGCGCCCAGGGGCAGCTGCTACCGCGTCCGCTACCCCGGTAATGCCGCTCCTGGGCCCGCCGGCAGTGAACATAACAGTTCACTGTGGCGGGCGCGGAGCAGAGGGGCCCGGCGCATGCTACCTCTGAACACCCGGGCCCTGTGGCCCGAGCCTTCAGAGGCAGTGCTGCCCGGAGGTAGCAGAACGGAGCGCCGCTCGCTCCACTCTGCTACTTCCCCTGCCAGCTCTCTGTGATCACGTGGGCGTGCGCGGTGACATCACATCACCACTCCGCCCGCGCTGAGCACAGAGGCTGCAGAGAGACTGCAGCGCGGCGCATCGGGGGAGCGTGGACCGAGGTATGTAAACTATTTCTTACCTGCCCCTAAGCCTGCCTGTATACCTCCTAAACCTGCCTACCCCACAAGCCTGCCTGTATACCCCCTAAGCCTGCCTACCCCACAAGCCTGCCTGCCTACCCCCTCAAGCCTGCCTGTATACCCCCACAAGCCTGCCTGTATACCCACTCAGCCTGCCTACCCCCCAAAGCCTGCCTGTATACCCCCACAAGCCTGCCTGTATACCCCCTAAGCCTGCCTACCCCCTCAAGCCTGCCTGTATACCCCAATAAGCCTGCCTTTATACCCCATAAGCCTGCCTGGATACCCCCACAAGCCTGCCTATATACCCCCACAAGCCTGCCTGTATACCCCCTAAGCCTGCCTGTATACCCCCCACAAGCCTGCCTGTATACCCCACAAGCCTGCCTGTATACCCCCCACAAGCCTGCCTGCTTGAATAGCCCTATAGCCCCCGTGAAGCCTGTCTGCCTATATAGCCCCTATAGCCCCCTAAAGCTTGCCTACCTACTTATATGGGGCCCCTTTAGCTACCTAAACCCTACCTATATGGCCCCTATAGCCCACCTAACCCCTGTCTACCTGTATGGCTCCCTATACCTACCTAAACCCTGCTGCCTATATGGGCACTCTATGGCACCTAAACCTTGCCTATTTGGGGCCCATATATCCTATCTAAGCCTGCCTGCCTAAATGGACCCCATATAGCCAGGGGGACAGGTGCTGGAAAAGTCAGGATTCTAAGATATTTGTGTCTAAATCTCCAGGGACAAGTGGTCGGGAGATGTCATCATGATGGCGGACTGGCTCGGATGGAGAACAAAGGGGAAAGTCAACGACTCGTCAGAGAAACGTCACCTGTGAGTCACAAGATGTAACTGCACTGTAATCACTTATATATCTGCAGAGCCTGTGTACACTGGTGCCTACCACTATATGGTCACTGTATGATGGTAATATACAGTCTACAGAGCCTGTGTACACTGTAGCTATCACTATATGGTCACTGTATGGTGGTAATATACAGTCTGCAGAGCCTGTGTACACTGGTACCTACCACTATATGGTCACTGTATGGCGGTAATATACAGTCTGCAGAGTCTGTGTACACTGGTGTCTACCACTATATGGTCACTGTATGGTGGAAAACAGAAAGAAAAAAAGAGGCGGCGCTCTATGGTGAAAGTACGTCTTAAGTAAAGCAATTAAAGCCACAAATGGAAAAGGTGCTCCCCGAGAGCTGTTGTGCGTATTATTATAGAGGCACAACACTCGTACGGGCATGGGTCGCTCTATCCGAGCCTCGGAATAGTAGCCGCAGGTAACTCTCTCCAGAGCCGCAAGCAGGCAGCGGGAACAAACAACAAGGATGAGGACGAAAAATATGGACCCAGCGCTCAATTCCAGAAGGAAAAAAAAACTCGTGATTAGCGAGGATATGGTTTTAAATAAAGGTTTTTTATTCCATTAAAAATGAAAAGAGAGTTACCCTTTCCATATATAAAACACACACTTATAACACGTTTCGCACCATCAGGCGCTTCTTCAGATAAAAATGTGTTTGCTTTGGGGCACTGGCTTCTCTAGTTACCCCCCTGGGTATTAGTGAGGTGCATGCAGTGATTGGTGATCTATAGCTCCTCTCTACAGTACAGTGCGGTACTACATGTCCTGTACTGCTCTTACATGTATTAGTGAGGTGCATGCAGTGATTGGTGGTCTATAGCGCCTCTCTACAGTACAGTGCGGTGCTACATGTCCCTGTACTGCTCTTACATGTATTAGTGAATTGCATGCAGTGATTGCCAGTCTGTAGCACCTCTCTACAGTACAGTGTGGTACTACATGTGCTGTACTGCTCTTACATGTATTAGTGAGGTGCATGCAGTGATTGGTGGTCTATAGCACCTCTCTACAGTACAGTGCGGTACTACATGTCCTGTACTGCTCTACATGTATTAGTGAGGTGTATGCAGTGATTGAGGTCTATAGCACCTCTCTACAGTACAGTGCGGTACTACATGTCCTGTACTGCTCTTACATGTGTTAGTGAGGTGCATGCATGTGCAGTGGTCTATAGCGCCTCTCTACAGTACAGTGCGGTACTACATGTCCTGTACTGCTCTTACATGTATTAGTGAGGTGCATGTAGTGATTGGTGGTCTATAGCACCTCTCTACAGTACAGTGCGGTACTACATGTCCTGTACTGCTCTTACATGTATTATTGAGGTTCATGCAGTTATTGGGGTCTATAGCGCCTCTCTACAGTACAGTGCGGTACTATATGTCCTGTACTGCCTTACATGTTTTAGTGAGGTGCATGAAAGTGATTGGGGTCTTTAGCGTCTTACAGTAACAGTGCGGTACTACTATCCTGAAATGCTCTTACATGTATTAGTGGGGGTGCATGCAGTGATTGGTGGTCATGTAGCGACTCTCAAACAGTACAGTGCGGTACTACATGTCCTGTACTGCTCTTACATGTATTAGTGAGGTGCATGCAGTGATTGGCGGTCTATAGCGTCTCTACAGTACAGTGCGGTACTACATATCCTGTACTGCTCTTTACATGTATTGTGAGGTGCATGCAAGTGATTGGTGGTCTGTAGCGCTCTCTACAGTACAGTGCGGTAATACTTTGTCCTGTACTGCTCTTATGTATTAGTAAGGTGCATATAGTGATTAGGGTCTATAGCACCTCTCTACAGTACAGTGCCGTACTATATGTCATGTACTGCTCTTACATGTGTTAGGTGCATGCAGTGACTGGCGGTCTACAGCGCCTCTCAACAGTACAGTGTGGTACTACATGTCCTGTACTGCTCTTACATGTATTAATGAGGTGCATGCAGTGATTTTTTAGAACGCAAGTATTTTTATAATTAATTTAAATTTGGAACTCAGGTGAAATTTGGATTAGTTTAAAAAGGGGTATTTTTTTATTGTTGCACTTTTGATGTATTCAAAAAACGCAATGAATGAATCCAGCCTTAATCGTCAACAATCCTGTGTGATCTCCTTAACAGCTCCTAAGCCTCGTGGAAAGATGTTCAGTGCAGTCCAGATACTCAGGGATCTGTAATATTTGCTATGACATCATAATAAAAAAAAAGATTCTATTCCTCGTACATAACTCATATCATACAGTGACTGATGCGCAGACTAAACTGCAGGAATAAAGGTGTGAGCGCCATCTGCTGGTAGTTCTTGTATAGCAGTAAATGTGGATTTATTTATTTTATTCATTTCTATATCGCCGTTATATACCACAGCGCTGTACAGAGACTGTTATCATTCACATTAGTCCCAGTCCCTCGGGGCGGAACTACGGGGACATCAGACATAGCAGCTGCCACAGAGCCCGCAACCTTAGGGGGCCCAGACCCCGCGGCAGCTGCTACCCACAGTAATTCCACTCCTGGGCCCGCTGGCAATGAACATAACAGTTCACTGCTGACAAGGTGGAACTGCGGGTCCCGCCGCTGCCCCCCACTTCTGAATACCGGGGCCCTGTGTCCTGAGCGTTCAGAGGCAGGAGTCAGACCGCCCGGAATTAGCAGCGCTAACTCTCCTGGTAAGCCTCAGGGCTTAAGCTTACCAGGTGCCGGCCCTCAGTGCTGACGTGAGCGGCGCAATGACATCACTTCCTCTCGCCGCTCGCGCCAGACACAGAGGCTCACTGGGAGCCTCGCATTGTGGGAGCGTTAAAAGAGGTAAGCTATTTCTTTCTTTTTTTTTTAAACACTTTTGCCTGCCTATCTATATGCCCCCTATAACCCTGTCTGCCTGTATATACGCCCATATAACCCTGCCTGTCTATATGACTCCTATAACCCCCTATAACCTTGCCTGCCTGTCTATATGATCTCTATATGCCCCCTATAACCCTACCTGTCTATATAACCCCTTTATGCCCCCTATAACCTTACCTGTCTATATATCCCCTTTATGCCCCCTATAACCCTACCTGTCTATATGACCACTATATTCCCCCTATAACCCTGCCTACCTGTCTATATGATCCCTATAGCCCCCGATAACCCTACCTGTCTATATGCCCCCTCTAACCCTGCCTGCCTGTCTATATGGCCCCTATAACCATGCCTGCCTGTCTAATGACCCTATAGCCCCTATAACCCTACTGTTATTTTGCCCCCTATAACCATGCCCGCCTGTCTATATGACCCCCATAGCCCCCTATAACCCTGCCTGCCTGTCTATCTGACCCATCTATGCCCCCTATAACGCGGACTGCATAGCCTTATCCACACCTAAACCCTGCCTATCTATATATGGCCCTCTATAGTCTACTTAAACCATACATGCCAACCCTTCCGATTTTTCTGGGAGGAGTCTGCAAATGGGGGTCACCTCACGCCCCCCTGGAAGGGTGAGCCGAACCTCCCGCCGCCAGCAGACAGTGGGGGTTCTTTAAATGATCGCTGCTCCGGGGCCTCTGCCGTGCATAAATGATAGACGGTCCGTGGTAAGTAGTTATACTTACCCATTCTGCTCCCGATCGTCCTTGGCTCCTGACCTCTCTGACTGCGGCCCCTGCCTAAGACTGCTCCACTCTGACTCCCTCACCCTCCGACTGCTCACTGTGTAAATAAGTTACTGACAGCTCTGTCTGCGGCTCTGTCTGCGGCTCTCTCTGCGGCTCTGTCTGCGGCTCTCTCTGCGGCTCTGTCTGCGGCTCTCTCTGCGGCTCTCTCTGCGGCTCGGTCTGCGGCTCTGTCTGCGGCTCTCTCTGCGGCTCTGTCTGCGGCTCTGTCTGCGGCTCTCTCTGCGGCTCTCTCTGCGGCTCTGTCTGCGGCTCTCTCTGCGGCTCTGTCTGCGGCTCTCTCTGCGGCTCTGTCTGCGGCTCTGTCTGCGGCTCTCTCTGCGGCTCTCTCTGCGGCTCTGTCTGCGGCTATCTCTGCAGCTCTGTCTGCGGCTCTCTCTGCGGCTCTCTCTGCGGCTCTGTCAATATCTTACTATTTAAACGGTGAGCAGTCGGAGGGTGAGGGAGCCGGAGTGGAGCAGTCGCAGGCAGGGGCACAGGGAGAGGTGGCAGCTGTGCGGAGTTGTGTGTTGTCGGTAGTGTTGGTGTGGATGCAGGGTTAGTGTCACTTCCTGTCTATGGCCGGAAGTGGGGAAATTCAAAACATGGCGGCGGTGAAAGCCTTCACAAGGCTCCCAGCTGCCATGTTAGCCCAGCGGGACCAGCGATCTCACTGCTGATGTCCCGATCGGACTGAAGAACGGTGCGTGGCACCGTTTTTCGTTCATTTAGACGCTGCGGCAATCTTTGCTGCGGCGTCTAAGGGATTAAACAGCGCAGGCGGGCGACCCCCGCGCTGAAACTGCCGGGTGTTAGCTGCAATTAGCCGCTGATCCTGTTTCAAAGCCGCTTACAGGCGCTATGACGTACTTATACGTCATAGGTCGGTAAGGGGTTAAATAAAAGGTTTTTTTGCGCAATTTGTATGTGTGTTTGTTTTTTTCCATATAATTCCAGTGATAGTACTGGGAATGTCTGACATACGGCTCTTCATTACTATCGCTCGGGCTTGGTGTCAGCCAGCGGTGTTTCTTGTTGTCCAAAGCTGACACTAACCCTGTGTCACTATTACCCCAGTACCCAACGCACCAGGGGTACTGGAAAGAGCCGGTAACCGTCAGAAGGAGACCCTCTAATGTGATGGTCCCCTTCTGGAGCAGCTGCAGGCTGGTATTTTTAGAATGGGAAGGGACCAGTATCAATGGTTCTTCCCATTCTGATAGTATAAGGCTGTAGCTCTCGGTTTTACCTTGGCTGATTATGGAAAATGGGGGGGGACCCCACGTAGTTTTTTTTTCTGAAAATGTATTTATTTAATGAGAATCTGCACACGGGCATCCACTGTAATGATTAAAAGTGGTGCCCACTTTAGGATTCTCAATAAATAAATGATTTTTGGAAAAAAAAATAAGATGTGGGGTCCCCTCCATTTTCCATAATCAAGCCAAGGTAAAGCCAACAGCTGCAGCCTGATACTATTAGAATGGGAAGGTCCATTAACACTGGTCCCTTCCCACTCTAAAAATACCAGCCCGCAGCCACCCCAGAAGTGGACCATCACATTAGAGAGTCTGCTTCTGACAGTGACCTGGCTCTTCCCAGTACCCCTGGTGCGTTAGTTACTGGGGCAATAGTGACACAGGATTGGTGTCAGCCTTGGGATGCCAAAAACTACTGCTGGCTGACACCAAGCCTGAGTGATAGTAAAAGAGAAGCGTATGTCAGATACCGCCATTACTAAAACTGGAATTAAATGGGAAACAAACACACAAATTGTACAAATTTTTTATTTATTTAAATAAACACTCCCCAACTACAGCCCTCTTTCACCATTTTATTAAAGAAATCAATCCAACGTTGGTTCAACATAATCCAATGATCCAATGAGTCCGACATAGTCCAAAGGGCAAACCTGTATGAATATAAGAACATTAAAAAAATGACAGTGCTAAACTCCATCTCCTGCCCCCTCTATTATTATTATTATTATTATTTATTTTAGAGCACCATCAATTCCAGGGCGCTGTACATTTAAGGGGAACTACATACATAACAAATATTGAACAAATACAATGGTGACAAAAATGATATAACGAAAAAAAGGGAGGAAGAGGACCCCGCCGCGAGGGCTTACAAACTCCAAGGAAGAAGGGGAGAGACAAGGTGGGGGGCAGACTTGTTGCGGGACGGTGTATGGGGGGGTGGGGTTAAGTGGGTTGAGGCTATCCCAAGAGTGGGGTTTTAGGTTTCTTTTGAAACGGGGAAAATTGGGAGGTTGATGTTTTGGGTTTAAAAGTTCCAGTGGGGTGGAAAGCACGGGAGAAGTCTTTGGGGACGGGGTTTTGTAGGGGTGATGAAGGGGACAGGGAAAGGTCTGTAGGGGGGGAGATTGCGTGAGGGGGGTATGGAAATTAGGGCAGAGATGTATGGAGGGAGAGGTTTTTTTTTATGAAGGGCCCTTTTAGGTGAGGGTTAGTAATTTTAATGAATTCGTTGGGAATGGGCCCATGAAAGGGGTTGGCAGAGGGGGGGGGGGGGGCGGGAGGGGCGGGGAGAAGGTGGAAAGACGGGCAGCAGGTTAAGGATGGTTTGGGGGGGAGCGAGGGTGCTACTGGGAGGCCCCTGAAAGGATGTTGCAGTTTAGGCGGGAGATGCAAGGGGTTGGCTAGGGTTTTGGTGTCAGAGTTGAGGAATGGGGGGATGCGTGAAAATTTTTAGGTGGGGCGGCAGGGAGAGGTAGGGCTTGGATGTGTGGTTTGAAGGATAAAAAAGGGGGTCAAAGGTTTCCCAAGGGAGCGGGGTTTTGGGTGGTGAGAGGGTGGGGCCATTAACTTGAAGAGAGATGGGTGGAGGGGTAGAGAGGACGGTGGAAAGATGATGAATTCTGTTTTATCTACATTTAGTTTTAAGCGACGGGAGGAGAAGAAGGAGGAAATGGATGATAGGCATTTTGGGATCCGGGAGAGAAGGGAGTTAATGTCAGGACCGGAGATATAAAGCTGGGTGTCGTCCGCGTACAGGTGGTAGTTAAAGCCATGCGAGGCTATGACCTGACCCAGACCAAGAGTGTAGATAGAGAAAGAGTGGGCCCAGACAGACCCCTGAGGGACACCAACAGAGAGCGGGTGGGAGGAGGAGGTGGGTGCAGGAGTGAGAGACACTGAATGTCCGTTCAGAGAGGTATGAAGAGATCCAGGAGAGGGCCAGGTCCGTGATGCCGAGGGAGGAGAGGATTTGTAGCAGGATGGAGTGGTCGACAGTGTCAAAGGCAGAGGACAGGTCTAGGAGGAGGAGCACAGAGTAGTGGAGAAGGCAGAGGACAGGTCTAGGAGGAGGAGCACAGAGTACTGGCGTGAGGCTTTAGCAGTCACTAGGTCATTGGTGACTTTGGTTAGGGCGATTTCAGTAGAGTGGTGGGGTCAGAAGCCCGATTGGAGCAGGTCAAGGAGAGAGTTGGTGGAGAGGTGGGAGGACAGCTGAAGATGGACGTGTTGCTCGAGGAGTTTAGAGGCGAATGGAAGCAGTGAGATGGGGCGATAGTTGGACAATGAGGAGGGGTCAAGAGATGGTTTCTTAAGGATGAGGGTGATGGTCGCGTGTTTAAGAGAGGAAGGGAAGATGCCAGAGGTTAATGATAGATTGAAAAGATGGGTGAGGGCTGGGAAAATAACAGTGCTGAGGTCTGGGATCTAAAGACCATTCCTGTGGCTGACCTTCTGAGGGTGCAGGGTATGGAGTTCAACCTGCTCCATATGATTCTGGGGAGTGCAGGCGCAACCGCAGCACAATCTCCAGGGGGATAGTCATATGCCCCACCCCCCCAAGGAAATTGTAAGCAGTGCTCTGTTCTCCTCTCTCCCACCCCTCACCACCATTGTGTTATGCATCCTAGTGCCAACACAAAATACAACCCCCCACCACACCTCCACCAATTGCCCCATAACCTTTCCATCTACACCTATCACCCCATGTCGAGTTTGTACAGAGGTGGCTACAGGAAGTGCTGAAAAAAATAGAACTCTAAGATGTTTGTGTGGTAAATTTTGCAGGGACGAGTCATGGTCATAAGAAGTCATCTTGGCGGTCTGGACAATTCCACAGGAGACGTCTCCGTTGAGTCCCTAGATGTTACTTCACTGTAGTCATTAAACATCTGCAGAGCCTGTGTACACTGGTATCTACCACTGTATAATCACTTTATGGTAGAAACATTGATTGTAATGTAATGGTTTAGGTGCAGGCAAGGTTTGGTGGTATCTCCCAGCTCTCCTGGATGCTAAATAGACCATCCAACAATCCAGGAAAGCTGGATGACGCCAAAATCCTAATTAAGCTTTCTTCCAGAGCCGTTACACAGTTAGGTGGAGTGGGTGTGGCCTTTTCAAAAGGGTGCGTAGCTCACCAACAAGAGGGACATGCTGCACTTTCATATCTCCCACTTTCCTACTTTCAAAAGTTGACGAATATGACTTAAACCCTGCCTGCCTACCTATATAAGCCCCCTAAACCATGTCTGTCTACCTATATGGCCCTATAACCCACCTAAACCCTGCCTGCCTACCTATATGGCCCCCTATAGCTACATAAACGGTGTCTGCCTACCTATACGGCCCCTATACCCTACCTAAACCCTGCCTGCCTACATATATGGCCCCCTATAGCTACATAAACGGTGTCTGCCTACCTATACGGCCCCTATACCCTACCTAAACCTTGCCTGCCTACATATATGGCCCCTATACCTTACCTAAAGCCTGCCTGCCTATTTGGGGCCCCCCCCCTATAACCTATTTACTTAGCTATCTGGGGCCCACCTACTGCCTACTTACCTATCTGGGGCTTACCTATCTTGGGGCTGCCTACCTAACTGGTGCCTAACTATGGCCTACCTAGGGCCATACTACCTACCTGTGCCCTGTCTACTGCCTGCCTACATACCTGGAGCCTACCAATCTACCTACCTAGGGCGTACCAACCTATCTAATGGGGGTCTACCTGGTAACATGATTCTGAGGGGTACAGACCATAGGTGTAACACAATCTCCAGGGGGGTGAATCCTCTGTTCCTCCTATCTAGGAGATTAGGCCTCTAAGCTATGGCCTTTACCTGCCCCGACACCTCTTGGAATTCGTACAGATATGGGGGGCAGGGAGTGAGGTGCTGGAAAAGTGAGGATTCTAAGGGTATGTTAACGTGACGTTTTGGATCCGTTCTTGACCAGAAGAGAAAATGCATCCAAACTGCATCCAAAAAACGTATCCAAAAACGCAGCTGCAGATGCTTTTTTGTATGCGTTTTGCAAGCGTTTTTGGATACGTTTTTCAGATCCGGTTTTCAATAAATATCCACAGTATACACTAGATAAAATGCAGGCAAAGAACTTGAGACTATTCACAAATGATATCATCCACAGAGGTTGAAGTTTAAAAAGGTAAAATATTTAATGTAATGCACTAAATCGGCCCCTAGAGGTCTCATTTGATCTAGAAGAACTGTTTGAACTTTAGTAACCTAATGACCTGTATTTTCACTTAGAGTGGAAAGTGGTTAAGTAGTAGTGTAAGAGGAAGCCCAATAGAGGGAGCTAACAGCATTTTACATTTGTTTCAGAGAAGGCCCAATAGAGGGAGCTATAACAGCATTGTACATGTGTTTCAGAGGAAGCCCAATAGAGGGAGCTATAACAGCATTGTACATGTGTTTCAGAGGAAGCCCAATAGAGGGAGCTTACACTATTTTACATGTGTTTCAGAGAAAGCCCGATAAAGGGAGCTAACACCATTTTACATGTGTTTCAGAGAAAGCCCAATAGAGGGAGCTAACACTATTTTACATGTGGATACAGGAATAAAAAATGGCGAGCCTGACGCACGTGGATTTTTGAAGCAAGCCAAAGATACTGACTTATTTAAAAAATGTCTTTAATTCTTAAAAGATGTAGGGGTAATTGACCCTCACAACATTAAAAACCAAAAACAGAGAACCCAACGCGTTTCTTGCCGTATACCGGCACTTTCTCAAGGGTAATTACAAGAGTATCATGGCCTAAGATATTTAAATAGAGTGATGTATGTATATTGGTTAACGGGAGCGTCAATCAACTAGTTAAAGGAGTTTGACTCGCTAACTAAGATGTCAATCAGACTCATCCCTGACAGGCTTCAAAGCGAGGAAGATCGCTCGTGTCAGTGTTTCATTGGATGGATGCTACATCAATCAAGCTAGCTGCTGCTAGTGTTTTCCCTACCAGATAGTTCGGGCTGAAATCACGTACTAGAAGTATATGATACAGTTTTAAAACATACAATATTACAATACAGACATTGTTACAATGCAAATAATCATACTTTGGAGTTGTAAATACTAATAAAAATTAGAACTCTTGTTCCAATAAAAGTGTTGTGTCTTTTTGTTTTAATAATAGGAGCTATATACTTTATATCCGCTAAAAATAAAGTAAAATAAACAATCTATTTAGTTAGTTTTAAGGGCGACTAGTTTTTAGGATCGGCAACAAATAGTATAGTATTAAGAACAAGGCGCTTAGAAGACATTATAGAACTGTATCTATCTACCAATAAGAATAGAGGCGGGTATTACAAACTAACCAATCACTAGGGGAGCTACTGTCTATGAGAAAACTAATGGAGAAATGTAGGGGGGCGCTAAGCAGAGGTCTAGTGTGACAGCTATGCTCAGCCAATCAGAATTGAGCGGGTATTATGAATTGACCAATCGCTAGGGGAGCTACTGTCTATGACAAAACTAATGGAGAAATGTGAGGGGCGCTTTGCAAAGGTCTACTGTGACAGCTATGCCAAACCAATCGGAAGCAAGCGGGTATTTTAAACTGGCCAATAGCTGGAGGAGCTACTGTCTATGGGAAAATTCATAGAGAATTGTAAAAGGCGCATTGCTAAGGTTTCTTATGTGAACTAAGTTGAACCAATGTGAAACTGGCGGGTAGTAAAACTGCCTAATAATAAATGAGCTCTTGTCTATGGAAATTAGAATAGGTTTTAATTTTTGTGGGCGTAGTTTATTACGGTCCGTGTTATAACAACTAAGAGTGGACGGAGAACCATATGGAGTGGTAAATTTAGGTTATCCCTTGTGTGGATTTGTGAAGGAAAACTAAAATAAGTGATAAGTGTCCTGAACAAATAAAAGTTTTGTGTGGACGTTTTTTCTTTAGCGAATTAGTTCAGCCATATCATTAAGACCTGTGGGCTGCAGTGTCTTTAATCTGTACATCCAAAACATTTCACGCTTCTGCAGCGTCTGAAATCTATTAGTTTGATTAGCCGGGATGAAGTCCACAGGGGTTATTTTCAAACTTTTCAAAATTTTTGTTGTGTACTAATTTGCAGTGAAGGGCTACGCTTTGTTTTACGTCGCCCTTTTTTACACAGGCTCTGTGGCCGTTCAGTCTTACATGGAGTGCGCACTAGTCCTGTCAACATACTGTAAGCGCAGGTGCACTCGATGACATAGATACAAATGCGTTTTACAGGAAAGTGGAATTTAATGGGATAGGTGATTTTAGTGAACGTTGAAGTGATAGTGGTAGTTGTGCATATGGTTTTACAGCACAAGCAGTTGGTAGCTCCACAGGCAAAGCTGCCTGTTTCAATGATAGGGTTACTAATTACCTGAATTCGGTTTGGTACCCTGCTGGGGGCCAATATATTCTTTATATTGGGTGCCCTTCTGAATATCAAATTTGTTTTTTCTGGGATGGATGGACCCAGAAATGGATCTTTTTTTAATAAATACCAGTGTTTGTCCATGATTTGTTTTATTTTTGAGTGGGAAGAGTTATACTGCGTGATAAGAGAATGCTGGATTTTTGGGTCCATATTAGTTTTGGATTTTACTGTAGTCCCTTTGGTCTCTTTTTGGGTTAAACAATCTTTTTGGGTAAGCTTAGAAGTTCTTTTTATAGCATCGTCGACCAGTTTTTCTGGGTATCCTTTTTCTTTGAATCTATTTTTTAGGAATTTGGCTTGGTTCAAAAATTCTGCATTTGTTGTGCAGTTCTTCCTGACTCTTTTAAACTGGCCGTAAGGAATGTTTACTAGCCATGGTTTATGATGCGCACTGTCGAAATGAATATATGTATTTGAATCCACTTTTTTGAAGTGAGTAGAGGTTATAAATTTATCATTTTCCAACGTGATATTTAGATCGAGGAAAACAATAGACTGGGAACTGTGATTAGATGTAAACTGTAGGTTCCAAGTATTACTGTTCAAATGAGTAATGAATTCTTGAATTAAATCTTCCGGACCTGACCACACGAAAAAAAGGTCATCTATGAATCTTTTGTACAAAATGATGTATTGCATGTATAAGGGCTGGCCATATATGTATTGTTCCTCGAAGGACCCCATAAAGATGTTGGCATAGGAGGGTTCCACCCTGGTGCCCATGGCGGTGCCTTTTATCTGGTGGTAGGTTATATCATTATGTATGAAATAATTATTTTCTAGTACAAGGCTGAGACTATTGACTAAAAAGGGCTTTTTTCCATCTGAAAATTTGGTATTATTATCCAGAATATTTTTAACGCAACTGATGCCTAAGTGGAGTGGGATATTGGAATAAAGAGAAGTGACATCTGCTGTAATTAATATATATTTTGGATTTGGTGGAAGGTCTGTTAAATACTGAATAAGACAAACCAAGAGAATGTGGGAGAAGGGGCCGCAGCAAGAATGTGGGAGAAGAGGCCACAGCAAGAATGTGGGAGAAGAGGCCGCAGCAAGAATGTGGGAGAAGAGGCCGCAGCAAGAATGTGGGAGAAGAGGCCACAGCAAGAATGTGGGAGAAGGGGCCGCAGCAAGAATGTGGGAGAAGAGGCCACAGCAAGAATGTGGGAGAGGGGGCCGCAGCAGAATGTAGAGAAGAAAGGCCCCAGCAAGAAGTGGGAGAAGAGGGCCCCC